>CABHPQ010160343.1:0-29280 GCA_902168405.1 Peromyscus aztecus | reverse complement strand
TGTAAGTGTGTAAGACTCTACATTAAAGTATAAGTGTGTAAGATTCTGCATTAAAGTGTAAATGTGTAAGACTTTCTCTTATCACTAAAGGAATTATCTTGTAATTATTGTGGGACTCTACTAGGATACTTTTAGAAAGACTTAGAAGCTGCTAAAAGGATAAACTGACTTATTACCACTGTCCCATGAAGTCAAACCACAGCTGGTGTCCTTACTCACTGGAAAGATCTGGATGCCGAGCACTCTAGTTTCCAGGACATTTATCTTTGTGTTAGTTGTCCATGAGCACAGCACTAAACTCATTTTCTGAATGATTTTCTCACTATTCTCTCTTTCTTTTGACATCTATCACAAACTTTAAAAAGTCTGGATTTTCAAAATAGTATTATATAATAACATCCACAGAAAGTAACTCTGAGACAAGACTCCAACGGGGGTTCCCTTCCTGAGGAGAAAACAGATCACCAGCAGAAAGTCACTTTGACCCCACTCCCTTGGAGGAGGGACATTTGAATCACAAGCCCAGGTGCTCAGGAAATCTCTTGTCACTCTGAGATGGGTTGGAACACGGTGCCGTGTCTGAAGCTTCTAAATACAGTTCAGGCTGGGTCATCATGACAGTTGCTAAATTGGCACCATTACGGGAATTAAGTGGGAACTTTGACAGTGCTTAAATGCCATGGCCTCTGAGCTCCAAGTCTTCCTAGGCCAGGAGGTGAGAGGCAGTGTGGAGCCTTGTGGGGAGAAGGGAAGAAGTGACTTTGGCATGGAAATCCTACAGCAGCCACTCCTTCAGAGAGCAACAGACACCCACAAACACACCAGCTATTTTAGAAGCTGTCAGCTTCTGAATTGCTGACATACTTGGAGGACGCTGTCTCTTCAAAGGTCATTCTGACCCTTCAAGGTAGGTAGGTCTGGGGAAAGACTGAGAATGCCAGAGCCACGTTGTTGGGTGGTTGTTGGGTGAGGAGCAGGTGGAATCAAGTGACCTTGTACAGATCACTCAAGGAGTCAGGGATAGGGTTAGGGATAACACGTTGACTCTGAGATTCCCAAAATCAGTCTTCTACACAGAGGACAGATCAGCAATTCCTAACTCACTCCACCTGCTGCTTCTTGGCCATCACCTAATGTCCACCCTTGGGTTAGGGACCTTTGATGATGCATTCCCTTTTGGGAAGGGGGGAAAGAAAGGTAGGGAAGACTCAAGGGACTGAGCTTGCCCCAGAGGCTCAGGGACATGAGGTGTGAGGGTAGAATTCAAGATTTGCAAGTGTCTTAAACTCAGTCAGGAAGTTATAAAGACAAAGACAAACCATACATAAATCTAAAATATTGCTCTTGCCTCCAGAGTTTGCCCAGTGTCCACAAAGGGAAATACTTTCTGCTATCAAAACATTTGATCTTAGCTATCTCTCCTTCTCTCCCATTTTCCCTCTCTCTCCTTTTATCCCCTATTCCATCTTCCTCCCTTACTCCCGTTTTCCTTCTTTCCTTCCTTCCTCATTTCCTACATCTTTTTTCTTTGTTTCTTTCATTCTGTCTCTGTAGTCCATCTCAGGTTTGTCTGGAACTTGCCTCAGCCTCCCCAGTGTTGGGATCACAGGTACACACTACTACTACCTCTGGCTGGCTTCCTGATGTTTGCACATGGGATGGTAGATGAATTAGCATTTTTATTAAGAACCTTGTAGGGTCTTTTCTCTTTAGTACTTCTGAGTTGGGGGCACTAGGCAGGCTACTTTGTCCATCTTTCAAAGATGTAGAATGTCCATTCTTGGTCTCCCCTGTCTCCCAGCAGGAATCTCACTTACACACTGATCTTCCTTCCCCCCTACAGTGTGTATTTTCCTCATCTTGAATCAGGGGTTGTCGAACTGGAGTCAGGGCTCTCTTCAGTTTCCTACGTCTTTTCTATTTCTCTCCGTGTTTCTTAGGATGAGGCCTTATCTGCCTTTTCAGCAATGGTTACTTTCTCTGCTGCTCAAGGCTGGAGATTGGTTTTCCTGGCCCCTTCGTTATGAGCAGCCAGTGGGAGTCTGTTCTCAGCAGTCGTCTTCTCTCTTCTTTCAGACCCAGCTGCGGTTGGGGGAGTAGCATTTAAGTTGATCCTACAGAAGTGGTCCTTTTTAGTCAACAGTTGCATTGTGTCTTCACTTTTGCTCCTGTCTCTTTCCCGTGTATCCTAACATCATCCAGTTTTGATAGAATATTTTGAAAATATTCTTGAAATATTTTCTTCACCAGTGATCCTTTTCTGTTCTGTGTTTTACACTCTTTGTTGGCATATACTTCTTTTCATTTGTAAGCACACAGACTTTCTCTTCTACAGAGATGGACAGGGAAATGACTGAAAGAACTCATAGACTTTTCCAAATGATGGAAAGAATTAGATGTGGTCCTACTCTGTGCCAGAGCCTGTACTGAGAGTCACCAGTATCTCTAGATTATCTCCATTTACATAAATATTGCTCAGAAAGGGCATGCCTCTTGCATAGTCATATATTAGAATCTGTGTGACTTTAGTCATGGCTCCTTCCTTTACCTCACAGCACTTCTACAAACCCATCTTGCTGCAGGCAGCAGGCACAGCACTGCATGGCAGACCTGGGGGCTCAGCTGCTGTCTGTGTAAGAGCTATTCCTTCCACAAAGGAAGGGGTTGTCTCTGTCTCTGTATTTCACCATCAGCCCCACTATGTCTAATATTTGTAGGACTTGATTCTCCTGTCCTGATTCTCCATCCATTTTTATCTGTATGACTGAAGGTGTCTTTTCTTGGCAGGTTCTTGTGGAAGAGAGTTAGTATCTGAGTACTTCCTAGGTGCTTGACAATGGTTGCTCCTTCACAGAAGCAGCTGGACTCACTGACTTCCTTTGAAGCCCCTGAAATGTTTCAAGTCAGATCTCATCAATCTGTTTAACACAGCACACAGGCAAAGTTCAGGCTGTGAAGTCAGAAGACAGGCAACCTTAGGATTTAATGTAGAGATTTTGCTTCGAGTATGGTATGCAATGAAGATAGCTAACTATCAGGGATACATTTGTCTTCTGAACGAAGATGAGAAGAATAACATTAAGACTTTTAATTTGGTACCAAACCACTTTATACCCTCTCTTCTACCTATATGTCTTATATTGCTCTGTTAAACTGTAGCATTTCATCCATCTATCCATTCAGTAACAAGAGAATACAGCAGGTGTCAAACAATGTTCCAGGGACTAATACAGGTATGATATGGATGACACAGGCTATTCTTCTTCATACATTTCTGGTGGGTTTTACTGCCACACCTTTGCCTTTAAATCCCCTGCTCTGGAAGATCTTCATTCTCTTTTGCCACTGTGTCTTTGCTCAGAAAAAATGTCTTGGGTGAAGAGGTTCCTCTTACCTCTAAATTCCCATGGCATTTTGGTGCTTTTTTTTCAGTTGAAAACATGTGAAAAGTGGTATTGTATCCAGACCATTTAAAAATATTGATAGTATAATTATGAAAATGCTCATATACACACATATTTTCAGCAGTTGATAAAAGTTTTACAAAGTGGTTACTAATGATATAACATTCTATAGATGATGAAAATAATTGAGATAAAGTCCTTCCTTAAGAGAGACAGTTGGAAGGAGGAGAGATGAACTCTAGAATGTTGTCCTTTGGGTCCTAAACCCTAATTGCCATGTTGGGTTTGGGGTGCTCTGATTCTTTACACTTGTCCATGGATCTACCCTCCCTTTCTGAATGATCATAAAAATCCAACTCACTCACTTCTACACATCACCAATGCAGACCATGTAATCATTAATTATTTGCTAGATAAATACATGATAGAATAAATGGATAGATCAGAGTACTGTAGAGGTAATTGCGTTTATGTGGTGAGGTTTTGGGGTTTTAAATGTATAGTTGGAGTTCTCCTGGGTGTCATTTGAAGGGCTCTGTGTATTCCTGCGTATGTTCAAATGTCTACCCTATTCATGTGTTGGAAATTAGCACCACTAAGGACACTCTCCCCAGAAGTCACGGTTAAGTTACACTTACTGCTTAGAAATCAGATGTTTAGTTCTTCCTTTGGCACATTAGTGTGTTTGTATGTTAATTTGTACCTAGTGGGAACATTCCAAGACATTTTAAGGCAAGTGCTTCTGGGGTCTTTTGAGGAAAGTCCGTTTTTTCAGTTCACAGGAAGTAAAGCATCATGGTGGCTGATGGAAGTGATGCAATAGCAGTGGCTGGCATTGGGGGTGTTGGTGAGTGGATGCAAGTCACGGCTGCAAAGAGCAAAGATGAGCTGGCTTGGATATGAGCTGATATGTCACTTTAGCCAGGACAAATGCCAAGAGCCCCAGGAAGGGGCCCTGGTGTTGAGATCAGCTAGCCTAAAATTCACTGGTAAGTTTTGAAGACTACCCAGTTGGTCAGAATCAACTTGTGAAGGACTTTTGATGCAAGGTATTTAACTTGGATGTTGTCACATGACTTGTGGCCCATTTTTGTGTGCATTATATTTCATGAATATTACCTGAACTAAAAATCAGTCTCCCAAGACTTAATTTTGTAGGGAGAGTAAAACAAATCTAAAATTAAGGCTATTTTAGAAAATCCAAGATCCAGTTGGGCGTGGTTGGCCACTTCTTTAATCCCAGTACTTGAGAGGCAGAGGCAGGCCTCTGTGAGTTCTGTGAACTCTGTGAGTTCGAGGCTAGCCTTGTCTACAGAGCTGAGTAGCCAAGCTACACAGAGAAACCCTGTCTCTAAAAACAAACAAACAAACAACAAACAATCCAAGATCCATGTGTATCTCTTATCTTGTCTTTGTTTTCCCAGCATTGGTGAACTCTTGCATGCTCTTTTGACACTTGTCTATTTATGAAGTACTTTCACAGTTGTTATCACCAGCTAAAGTCTCTTCCAGCACAGTTATCCATTTAGGACTGTGGGAGACTTCTAGGTCCTGAAATGTGACCTGAATTAAATCTAAATAAACCAGAATTTGCATAAATAGGAACTCTTCCTACTTCCTTGCCACGTCTTTCAATGTTGTCATTGATTTTTTTCTTTCAAAATCCAAACAGCTTCCAACCACCATAACTTCTGTTACTTTGCTTATCAGCAAAAGGATGACCTGATATTGACAGTGACCTTCACTGTCTGTCTCATTTGGATCTTTTAGACAGACTGGAGATTGGAAGTGGAATACAAGAGGCCATTTACACTTGTGCTTCCAGATAAAATAATGTTTAAATGAATGAAGAGAAGTTAAATATTGCTGATTATGACTATCTTAGTGGTGAAGGGGGAAAATTCCCATGTGACTTGGTTTAGCTTCTTCCTCTCCCAGAAGAACTGGCAACATTTTTTGTTGCCAGAGAACTGTCTTGTGACTGAACAGCTTAGAAGGTTCCAGATCTTCACATGGGTAACAGTGTAGGCTGGAAAGAACATCAACCCAAATGTCAGACTGACTCATGTCACATTCTAATACCAGTCATGATATATAAGAAGAGCCTTTATTCACAAGCAAGCCTTAATCTCTGTTTGTAAAATATCTTAGCCAAAAAAATCCCCCCAAAACCAACCAAATAACAACAACAACAACAACCCCCCCCCCCAAAACCCTACTTTATAGAGTTCTTGTGAAAATTAATGAAACAATGTAGGTTTGCATCTAGCATGGTGTCAGATGGATGCATTTCCCTCTCCACTTTGAAGCACCCATAGGGTTGAAAGGTTGAAGCTCCCATGGCATTGAGTCTTTGCCTACTCAACAAGAAATAGATCAAAAAATAGTGACTGCTGCGGCTGCTGTGAAGCTCCTTCACAAGTCTTGCACCCTAGAGGTAACTGTGCCTTAACATGGTTCTATGTGTCACGGGGAGAGCTGCTGCTTATTAGGTGGAGAATGCTTTGGGCAGCTAAAGAGATAAGAGCTCTTAGTCTCCTTAATTGGCTTATTGGCACAGGAATTGCAGGCTTCAAGTTACCTTTCCCTTTCTCCCAAATAGAACTTGGAGGGCATGGAAAGCTTGGGGACTCCATTCCATTACCGAAGCCATCTAACAGGCTCATTTGAGTGTTTGCTATCATCATGATTTTAGTTTAATCCAACCTGGGTTACAGGTCAGTCTCTTGAAGCTCAGGATGGAGTATCAAATTTGGGCTCAGTCCGTACTCAGGTCGGTGCCAAATACTGTGCTTTTTCCATATTTAGAATTACTCTATGAAAAATTTCATCACCAGATTTCTCTCTAAGCTACCTTGAAATTTGGCAACCCAGGACCAAAATCCACCCCAGAGGGACTCTGGGATAGTTTCCTTGTGCCTGATACAGAGAGCACTATCTGGGTTATATGATTCTGATATCTGTTCTGGTAGGAATGAGACTCCTGAGATTGCCAAGGGGTCTTGATTTTAGAAGGTTTTGAACTTAGGAAAAAGAACAAGGAGTGACTGCCTTGCCAGTACCAGGTAGGAAATACATTTAGTATGGTCATGCATTAGTACTTGGTAGGAAAAAACTCAGTAAGTGCTTAAGTGCTTATTAATATCTGGGTTGCACCTTTCTCTTGTAGTCAGTTCAAACTTGTTTCCTTTAGGGGAAATATGACAACTCATACGTAGTTCCATGGAAGTGATGTTTTGCATCTAATCTCAGAAAATTCTACTTCTGTGGCTGTCTTCTATCACCAGTCTTCCATACAGAAACTAGACTATAACACACCCTTTATTTACACAGGACCCAGGACAAAGAATTCAACTTGGATTATAATCTGGAAGTGAAAGAGAACCATCATGCTCATGTAAAATCAAGTTTTGGGTTTGTAGAGAAGGCTGAGGTCTACATTCTGATATCCATGGACGTTACAAGTTCTAAGCTCCACATGGCCACATATTTTGCTTATCTCATCCTAAGATTTTAGGAGTGTGGCAAGCACATAGTAAATGTTCAGGAAACAGTTGTTTAGTTTAGTTGAACCTGACTTTCCACCTTCACCTCTCATGTTCTTCATCCTCTACCCTTACACACACTAAAGTCTGGCCATTATATGTGTTCTGAAAACACCCAAATCCTTATTCTTGCTATTTTCACTACCTAAGAATTTGTTTGGTGCTGTTGAACCTGTATTTTAAGTTTGTCCTACTCAAATATCATTTCCCAATGTCTTTTGATATTTGGTTCAAAGCTCTGAAAACTTTCTATGTTTTCATAGAAACATCTAGCACAGTCAGTCTTTAACACTTTGTATGTCCTCCCTACCAGATTCTGGTGGCTTAAGATCAGAAATGTGGTTTATCTGTCTTTGTCCATTAACACAATCTTATCTATATGAAACAGAGTATTTGGAAAAATAAAACGAAATTAAATAAAGTCTCATATACCTGAAGTCCTTGGTAAGGGAACTGACAATTGAATTTAGAATTAATAGTATATAATATGGAGATGGTAGCTCTTATTTTTTGGTATCCAATTATGTGTTTTATACATAAGGACTTAGCAGAGTACCTGGCACGTAATGAGAGGTATTAAATCTGAATGCTTTGGGACAGGTCTCGTGATCCCATGGTCACCTCAGTGCCCCAAATCAAAGACTGAATTGCTATCAACAGAAACATTAGATTGTTTTATCATCAGGACATAAATATGATTTTAAATGCAGTACTATATTTTAAAACCTTAGCTTCTAATCATAAAATGAAGGTAACTGAGGCCCAGTGAACCAAGAAAGACTTCTGAAGTTCCCACAGCTGGGGATAGGGGAATACAGGAGTAAATATGCTTTGTTCACTGTACAATGAAAGAATCAAGAAAATTAAAGTTGGGTGTGGTAGTTCATGACTGTAATTCCAGTACTTGGGAGGGTAAGGCAGGAGGATTGCTGTGAGTTCAAGGCCAAATGAAACTATTAATTGGGTCCCAGGCTGCTGGTATGGGCTACAGAATGAGGTCTTGTCTTAAATAATATGTGTATGTGTATATACAAACATATATATATAATGTGCAGTTTTTGTAAATTTAGAGTGAAAGAAAATCAATTCACTATAAAATTTCAGTAATGCCTAAATTTAATATTTAATCATTAAAAGCTAAGTGTATGCAACTTGGTGTCTATGGTAACCAAATCAACTTATTGTGGCATTTTTCTGTTCTTAGTCCTGGTGCTCTCTTAATCCATCCATTAGACATTAGTGTTAGGAGGGACTTCATGGCCCCTCTAATGAGTGTGCTTGTGCTGTGCTATGGAGATCAAGGAAACTGAGCACCTTGAGTGGTTATGTGTCTTAGCCAAAATTAACTTGTTGAAGCCATCTCAGTTGTGCATAGTTAAGATAGTTAAGAAACATTACACAGATGTCAGCTGCTTTGGTCAGGGACAAACATAGTATGATCTTGGGAAGGCAGGTCACTGAATCAGGAGGCAGATGAACTATGTTTTGCTTTGTTGGCTTTCAATTTCTCTTGGTTTTAATTTGCTAATCTTCAAAATGGAGAGACTATATATGTGTTCTACCTCTCTCTCTTTCTGTCTCTGTTTCTCTCTGTCTCTGTCTCTCTCCCCCCCCACATACTAGAAGCATGAACTATATGCTTATTACTATGATTCTTAAACTAAACTCAGTTTCCTGTGGGAACTTAGTATCATGGTATTCATGTTAATAAAGCAAAACTGGTTAGATGTAAAAAATGAGTGACACTCTGAGCTGTGGCTAGGATCTGTTTTTGAAGCAGCCATTTTGGACAGGAACAGTTACTTACACAAGTGTGTTGGTTTTGCCCTGTGGGCCATATGACGTAGCTGACACAGTGTGGATTTCTCGAGTTTTCTTCTTTACCTTCTCTGAGTGTAAATTTATCATTTGTGCTCCTGATTTACTGAAATACCATTTGTTGAAATATTATTTTTAAGAAGAAATTATCTGGATCATTTAGATTAGTTTCTAATGTTTATTTATTTATTTATTGAAGAATGAAAGCCAAAAGTTGCCAAAACAAAATAATCAGAGGTGTTTTTAATCTTGAAGGGATTAATCATTAATTTTTTTCCTTTATTTTTATTTTATGTATTTGAGTGTTCTGCCTTCATGTATGTCTATGTACCACATGCATACCCAGTGCCTGAGGAGGCCAAAAGAGAACACTTGATATTCCCTGGGGCTGGAGTTCCAGAGGGTTGTCAGGTTTTTGAATGGATGATCTGATTTGATTAATATAATTGACTATGTACTTCTTAAATTCATCACTTAGGTAACATGATATTTATTCTGGTTAGTACAGAAAAATATTGATTCAAATAGTTTATATGTTCTTTAGAATATATTTATTTATTGAGTAGAGGGAGGGTGAGTCTGCCATGGTGCACATGTAGAGGTCAGAGGACAACTTTGTGAAGTTGGTTTTTTCCTTCCACCTTTACATGGCTTCCAGGCATTGAACTCAGGTTGCCAAGCTTGGAAGCACACACACTTACTGCCGAGCCATCTTGCTTGGTCCCTAAATGTTTTATGTACTTCTGGTTTAGAAATGTATTTATACAAAGGGTTAAACTTTACTTTTCTGCAGACTGTTGGTCTTGATCTTGACTCTAAGATTACTATTTTAAGGTTCTTGTATGGTAGCTGATCTCACAGGTGACTTTTACTCCTCTCTATCTTTTTTTAAACTGTTGAACATACTGGGTCAATTTTATTTTCAAATTATGATAGCTACAAAACAACTGAGAACTGAACATTAATGGATTCATTCAAATAATTTCACTCGTAGGCTGGAGCCTACAGCTTGTAATAAAAGCTCATGGGCTTTTTTTGTGTGTGTGAACATGGGACTCTGGGAGTTTAGACTATTTCTAGTAACACTAATAGCTGTTTCTGAAAATTCCCTTCATAGATCAACACTGCTTATGCTACCACAAACTGGACCATTTATTTAGAACAATGGGTTCTCCAAAGTTCTCTCCCAACTCTCTCAAACCTCTGTGTCTTCTAGATTTCCATAAGACATATGAGATTCTATGTAATGGAATGGAAAACTGTTGTATTTACCTGTGTTGGTCTCTGAATAGTTCTGGTTCTTCCAATGTCTAACTGCTTTGTAGTAAACTGGAGAGAATTTTTCTTTCTCTTTGGTACTTTTTAAAATCTAGCACAATGTTAGGCACACAGTAATCACTCCATGAACCCACAGTTAATCAACATTAACTAAAAAACTCTCATGGTCTGTATTCTGTTTCTAATTATCTACGTGGTATATAATCTGGGGCCATATGCTCATAGGTGCTAATTGATTAGCCTGACTGAAACCGTAGCTACCCACTGAATCCATAGTCAACCTTTTAATTTCTGCAATGCAAACCTGGGCCTTCATTCTTTTTCTTTAACTAACCTGGTTTGTTCAAGTCACTTTTATACTTGCTTCTAATTGAACCTTCCTGGACATTCAAGAGGATTCTTAGGTTCTTCAAGTCATCAGAGACAGAAGAGTTTCTAAAAGTTTTCAGTTTTGCCCTTTCCAGGGCATAATGGGAAAGTAGATCATTTGTGGTCAAGTGACTTGGCCAAGCCTATGTGTTAATCCACTTAGTATCACATTTTGAGTCCTTGTCTTGTTCCTGACAGTGTGTTAAGGGATGAGTCTCTTATTTCCTAGTTCCCAGCCATGGTCCTCATTTCAGTTCATTAACTTGGACTATTGTTATAACTTAATGTGGTGGTGTCTCTCCTCCAGCCCAATTCCACTTACTGAACATGCAGCCATGAAATCACACATCTAAAACTTCTGCTGAACCTACTTTTAGTGTCTACTCCCAATTTTATTTTATAATTATATCATTTAGTGGTGAAGACATTTTAACACTTTGATCATAAGTTAAATAAGTTAAAGCTATTTGAAAAATCTTGTTTTGAGAAGTTTTTGAACATGTTACACTATTCATAATAAATAAGGAGCTTTTGGTATCACAGAGACAAGTGGACTTTGGAAACCCATCTCTGTCTGTGACTGAGTGTGTGGCATTACAATGGCTCTGTTTATGAATGACATTTAAATCAAGCTAGGATGGACATTTGTCACTCAGGAGCTGCTCTCTTATCTTAGACCTGTGCTGGAAGAAGATTAAAAAAAAAACAGCTCTGGTTAGCCCAAGGCATAAAACTATACTCAGATATGTAGAGTCTGTCTATAAAACTTTTCATACAGGTCCTTCGCTTGCTTAGTTAGAGTTACCCCAAGGTATTTTATATCATTTGTGGCTATTATAAAGGGTGATGTACCTCTGATTTCTTTCTCAGCCTGTTTGTCCTTTGTATATATGAGGGCTACTGATTTTTTTGAGTTAATCTTGTGCAGAAGGTGTTTATAAGCTGTATGAGTTCCTTGGTCAAATTTTTGGGGTCACTTATGTATACTATCAAGTCATCTGCAAATAGTGAAAGCTCAGCCTTGGTATATGGAGGAGGGGACTGGACCTGCCTCAACTGAATCTACCAGGTTGGGCTGACTTCCCAGGGGAGACCTTGCCTTGGAGGAGGTGGGAATGGGTGGTGGGTTGGGGAGATGGCCGGGGGGAGGGAGGAGGGAGGATAGGGGAATCCATGGCTGATATGTAAAATTAAATTAATTATAAAATAAAAATATTTAAAAAACTTTCAATGATTTTTAATGAGGGTAGTTACTGGACTAAAGATTGTGGATAACCTAACATTTTTTTTTGTCAGAAACAACTTTTATGTAAGAAGCAGGTTGATGCTGCAGCACTTGATTCTGTTCAGAAGCGATGGATGAGGACTTGGGGAGATTGGGTAGAAATGACACTTTGATTCCTGTGGACACTTTCTTCCCTATAGATGATGACAAAACTGTGGCTGTTGCCAGAGATGATGTCTGGATTTGGAAGAGGAAAATCTGGGGCTGGAGAGAATAGAATGTGTTATTCACTGGTCTAGGAATCAGTTATAGGTAAATGTGGATGGCAACAAGATGGTCTGGCTTGCTGTCTCATCCTTTTCCCATTTTACTAGTGACAAAATCTGACCCATGGCAATGCTGAAAAGCCATTTGTCAATAGATGTAAACAGACATCTTCAAAAGGAGGCAAAAATGGCCAAAGAGTATGTGAAAAAAGACTCAACATTGCTAATAATCAGAGATCAAAACTATAGTGACATATTATCTATTCCAGCAAGAATGAATATTCTAAAAAAGACAAGAGATAACAAATGTTAGCAAGACACAGAGAAAAGAGAACTTCTGCATACATGTTAGTGAGAATGTAAATTAGTATAGCCATTGTGAAGAATGGTATGGAAGGTCTTAAAAATTTTAAAGGGAAATTACCATATGATCTCACTAATCTATACCTAATCTCACTGTTAGGTATAGATACAAAGAAATTAAGTCAGCATGTCAAAGAGACATCTATACTTACTCACAATAGCCAAGAAATGGAAACAACCTAAATGTCCATCACTGACAAATGAGTACAGAGAATGTGATACATTTGCACAATGAAATACTATATCACCATAAGGAGAATGAAATCCTGCCATTTGCAGCAACACAGATAGATCTGGAGATCATTAGTTTCACTAAAAGAATCCAGATTCAGGAAGACAAGCACTGCATATTCTCACTTATACGTGCCATCTAAAGAAAGTCGGTGTCTTAGAAATGGAATGTCGAATGGTGGTTATCTGAAGCTCCTAAGAGTAGAGGTAAAGAGGGATGGGAAACTCCGTCAATGGCTACTACACTCAGAGAGGAACAGTAAGTTCTGGTGTTTCAGATTTTAAAAACATGTTCATTTGTGTGTGTGTGTGTGTGTGTGTGTGTGTGTGTGTGTGTTTGTATGAATGTATGCCATGTGTGTACAGCTTCCTCAGAGGCCAGAAGAAACCAAAGGACTCCTGGAGCTGGAGTTACAGGTGATTGTTAACTGTCTAACATGGGTGCTGGGAATTGAACTCAAGTCCTCTGGAAGAGCAGAAGGTACTCTTAGCCTCCGAGTCATCTCTTCAGCCCCAATTTAGGTGTTCTAATGTATAGCAGGGTGACTAGAGATAAGAATTTAACACACACACACACACACACACACACACACACACACACACACACTTCCACAAGGTATGAAGAGGAACTTGAAATTTTTCACCATGAAGAAATGACACCAAGAACATGTTTAACCTGATTTAAACACCATGCAATTTGTAAGCATATCAAACATTATGCTATGCTCATGCATTGACAAGAGTTAATACTGTGAAAATCACTGTATTACCAAAGGCAATCTACAGATTTAATGTAACCTATGTAGAAATACCAATGACATTCTTCACAGAAATAGAAAAAACAATCCTAAAATTAATATGGGAGTATAGAAGACTCTGGATAGTCAAAGCGACCATGAGCTAAAAGAACAATGCAGGATATGTCACAACTGTAAAACTGTGTTAAAATGGTACTACGGAGCCATAGTAAGAAAAACAGAATAACACGGGCACAAAATTATACACACAGGTCAAAGGAATAGAATAGAGCACCCAGAATTAACCCACATAGCTAGCATGGCTTGATTTTTGACAAAGATGCCCAAAACATACATTGGTGTAAAGTCAGTCTCTCTAACAAATGATGCTGAGAAAGTGGATATACACACGTAGAGGAATCAAACTAGATTGATATTTTTCAACTTGTACAAAATCAATTTAAAGTGTATCAAAAACACAACAGTCTGAAACTATTAGAGGCAAAGATAGGAAAGATATTTAAACACACAGGCAGAAGCATGGGCTTTCTGAAAAGGACTCCAACAACTCTGGAAATGATACAAAGAAATGACAAATGGAATTGCATGAAAATAAAAAGCTTCTGCATAGCAAAGGAAACAATAATTGAGTGAAGAGACATCTTACAGGATGGAGTAAATCTTTGCTCCTATACATCTGACAGAGGATTAATACACATAATATATAAAGAACTCTGAAAACAAAGTGCCACCCATCCAAACATTCTCCAACCACCCAATTAATAAATGGGCTAATGAAATGAACAGGAAGTTCTCAAAAGATGAAGTACACATGGCTAGTAAACCTGAAAAAAATGTTCAACATACTTGACCATCAGGGGAATACAAATAAAATAATACTGAGATTCCATCTTACCTGAGTCAAAAGGGCTATCTGGACTAGGAAATCTGTTGCAAGATTGTGTCTTATAGACATGATAGAGAAGCTACACCCATGAAATCGTAACAAGGTGGCTGCCTAAACAAGACCTGAACAATGACAACACAAGTTGACATGCCAACATGGATAGGTGACATCTCACAGAGTTCTGCCACTAGATGAAGAGCTATGAGTAATTAACAACTGCAGGGGGAGAGAGCTAGTCTTCCCTAGGGATAAGCCCCTGCAGCTGAAAGTTTTCCTGGTTCTGTCCAGCTCCTGCTACCCTATGGTCTGCAGTCAGTCAGACCCAAGTAAACACACACAGGCTTATATTAATTAAAACTGCTCAGCCATTAGCTCAGGCCTACCACTGACTAGCTCTTGCACTTAAACTCAGCCCATTTCTGTTAATCTATATGTTGCCACATGTTCCGTGGCTTTAGCTGTGTGCCATTACATGCTGTTCCCTGGACAGTGGGCTGGCATCTCCTGACTCAGCCTTCGTCTTCCCAGAATTCTCCTTGTCTGCTTATCCTGCTTATATTTCCTGCCTGACTACTGGCCAATTAGCATTTTATTAAACCAGTGTACAAAAGCATTTTTCCACAGCAAGCCCCCTAAATGTTATTGAACACCAAGTAGTCAGCCCTAAAAACATATACATATAAGCAACACTAAATGGACTTTGCAGTCTGTATTTATATATTTATTTATGCATATCTATCAATATGTATCAACAGTAGAAAAAAAGAGGTCATGAATTTGAGAGGAAGTTGGGGGTATGGAATGCATGGGAGGGAGGAGTGGAAGGAGAGAAATGATGTGATTATATTTTAATTAAATAAGAAAAGAAAAAATGAGAACACATTGTGGTAAGGATGTGGAGAAAAACAGCATTTATATACTGCTGGTGGGAATGGGAATTAGCCTACTCAATATAGAAATCAATATGGAGGTTCCTCCAAAAATCTAAAAATGGAATATCATATGACCTAGCTGTATCCCCTCTGGGTATATGCCCAAAGGATGGGAAGCCACAATACCACGCAGATACTTGCAAGTCCATGCTTATTGTAGTACCATTTATCAACAGATGAATAAATGAAGAATATGTGGCCTGTATACACAATGGGATTTAATCAATCATAATGAAGAGTGAAATCATCTTGTCTGTTGAAAAATGAATGCAATTGAAGATAATCATCATATTAAGTAAAATAAACCAGACTCAGAAAGCCAAGTATTGTATATTTTGTTCATTTGTGGATCTTATATATGGATTTATATGTATATGTATACACACATATGCATATATACATATATGTATATACATACATACATACACATATATGAGGATGGAGGAAGGAAGAGGACAAGAAAGGGAGAGGGGAAGAAATGAGAAGATATGGGGGAATTCATATGGTCAAAATACACAGTCTACAGCTGGGCAGTGGTGGAATATGCCTTTAATCCCAGAACTTGGGAGGCAGAGGCAGGTGAATCTCTGTGAGTTCAAGGCCAGCCTGGTCTACAGAGTGAGTTCCAGGAGAGACAGGGCTGTTATACAGAGAAACCTTGTCTCAAAAAACCTAAATAAATAAATAAACAAACAGTCTTCTTGGAAGAAAAGTAGAAATGTCATTTATCTAAGCATTATGTTGTTCCTGTAACCTCTACTTATGTATCTATTCTAGGGAATATAATCAGAATCTTTGGTATTAAGGGGTGAGTTAGATAAACAGGTCTCCAAGGCTTGATATCATTTGACCTAAGAAGAGTATACTAAGATGACTTGAATGTGGGCAGTTTTAGGATTTAGAAGTTTTGATATCAGGTTCCTGAAAGTAAAGCTTAAACGTCTCAGAAAAATCTGATTTCAGCCTTCCCCTCCCCGCCTTAGTACCTACTGGTCCCTTTGCCCACCTCCTCTGTCTGAGGACAGAAGGCAAAAGAAAACCCCATGTGGCCCAGGACGTCAGATTCAGCTTTTATTTGGTTGCTTTGGATCCCACCTTCTTGTTTGGATCACTGCTCCCCTCACCCATACTTCAGAATCAAGGTGTCTCCTGACCCCATCTATTCTCTTTGTTTCAACTGCTTTCTCTAGTAACTTTTTCCATATGGTTATATCCTTGCCTCACAAAAGAGGTTTTTGGGTTTCTTTCCCCCTCTATCAAAAAAAAAAAATCCGATTGGGGTTATAGGAAAAACTGTTTACTCAAATGTGTCACATACTGCTTTTAAAGATGCCAAACCACTTCTTTTCATTATGTTGGTGGTCAGGGAATAGAGGGGTGGAGGAAATATTTCTATGTTTAAAAATAACTGAGTGATGGGCAGTGATGCCGAGTGTCAGGGAGTGAGTGAGAGGACACACGATGCTGGGAGTAACAAGTCAAACAGTCCAATCAAGGCCCAGAGACGGAGTCCGTGTTTGTGACTTTCATTTCATGTGGCATTTATTTTGTCACTCCAGTTTGGCCTCATTCCCTTCAACACGGTGACATTGGTACTCTTTATTTTGCCTGTTTCAGACAGAATTTCTTCAGCTGTTGCTAAAACTTACTAAAATGCCAGATGTCACGTTGGAAACATGAAACCCGAAGGAAGGTCATAAATCACAAAAACAAACCATAAAATAAATAATAAAATTCCATGAGTGCTGGGCTCTGGAGCTTCCCAGCTTCAAGTCTCCTTTTGTTCACTCCTCTCCCAAGCCCACCATGTCTCCCAACCCCCTTCTTTTACAGCCAGGCATGAGGGCAACTGGGCAGTTTCTCACCTTGGCCTTGATTGTTCATGTTGCAGATTCTGAGCAGAGCACTGGGTCCGACTCCGAAGTGCTCACTGAGCGGACCTCCTGTTCCTTCAGCACTCACACTGACCTGGCGTCTGGTGCCACAGGCCCAGTGCCTGCTGCCATGTCTACCATGGAGGAGATTCAGGTGGAGTTACAATGTGCTGACCTCTGGAAGAGGTTTCATGATATTGGAACGGAGATGATCATCACCAAAGCAGGCAGGTAAGGATGTTCTGTTGAGTGACCAAACTCAAAGGCACTACAGAAGTGGGCCCTGTTACTCCCATTCCCACTGACCTGTGGTAGAGTCAGCAAAGCTCAAGCATCTTGAACTTCCTCTTCTGCAATTGGACTTACTAATGTGGTCTTACTGTGTCTGCTCTCACAGACAACATTTTCTATCCTCAAAATTACTTCTTCATCTAATTCTTGATACATAATAGAGAAAAGTTAGGTCCAAAGCAAATACTTATTCCTCCATGTAATATTTTCAAGAAACCTTTTAAAAAATCAACAGTTTACCTCTTTGAAGACTAAAGCAATCATATGCCTTTTTAAGAATGAGGCTTGGTGCAGCTGTTGAGCCAAGGTTATTGATCCATAGTGTTTGTTGTTGACTTGAAATTATTATATAACTTCATTATGATTAGGAGAGTCTCTTGTGAAACTAGTTACCCAAGATAATAAAAGTATGGAAACCACTGTCTCTCTTAAAAGAGGCACCTTTAGTTAAACCATGACTTTACTGGCATCCTTCAGTTTTCCATAGCTATATATCTATTTTGTGCTGGGCACTGAACATATGTAGTACTTGAACTTCACAAGAATCCTGCAAAGTGAGATGTGACTCTTCTGTGTGGATTCAAGGAAAGGAAGACTGGAAAAGGCTAATCAGCTTCATGAGGGCAAGGGCTATTGAGCAGCAACTCCAAACTTCATGCATCTGGGTTGTTTTAAAATATATCAATTTTATCAATCCTCCCCATTAATAGTTGTAATTCTTGTCTTTGACTCAAAATGAAAATGATTTAGATAAAACTGAATTTGGATTAGGCCTTTACATATATAGGAATTGCTATTGAAATTAATCATGACTATACTATTTTATTTTCTCAAAGCATATATATATATATATATATATATATATAATATAGTTATATACATCATCAGAGTGAAAAGACTCCATCCAACTTGTTGCTTCCACACTATTTTAATGGAAATACTCATTATGTTTAGTTTATGTTTTCTCTACACCTCAATGGATGTAGAGAAACCAACACATTCAATAAAAAAAATCTAAAAACCATGAATGAAATGAACTTGAATTCCTGCTTGTTTCTATTCTGGCACTTATTGCACTGTAACTTTTCATAGTGATGAAAGGCTTGTGTAGCTCAGCTTTGAAGGAGAATTATCTTCAGTGCCACCTCATTACTTGGATTCTAGTGTTCTCCTCTTCTACTTTTCATGGTGTTAAAAATTGGAGGAAAACAAAGAAATTAAAGGAACTTTATTTTAATAGAGAGGTTGAATAGAGAGAGGCAAAATATTACACCTACTTTCTGTCTAGAATGTTTTTTGGTTTTAGTTTTCATATTTGTTGTTGTTGGATCTATGTTTGCCGTGCAATCTTGTTCCTAATGCCATCCCTCACTCTACAAACATTGGAACTCAGTTCATTGGTGCACCTCCAATATTTCAGTGTTTAAGTTCAGAAGTCCTGCACATATATTTTTACAAAAATCCTCTTGATTCTTGACAATACCAACATACTTCCTAGCAGTTTCTTCTTTAGTCACATTGAAGTTCTGTTTTTCTTAGGTAGGTAGGTAAGACTGTATGTCTTATTATAACTAGGGAAATACTATTCACCATTTATATCTTCCTGCACACCCAGCTGTACAGAGCCCTCAATTTGGGGAACACCAACCAATTCGTGTAATCAGCACCATGGACAGAGGTGCTTGTTGGGATTAATGGATTTAGAAGACAGAATTGACCTAAATTTAACCATAAAATTAATACCAAACATGACTCATTTTATGAGATATGAAAGATAATTTCTTTTTCATTGTGTTATGACTGATGTTGTATAAAGTATTAAAATACTAACAGAAAAATTGGGCAGTATCTGGAGAGTTCAGAAGATACATGGAGAAATTGAAAGCAGGTGGGCAGTCCAGAAGTTGCTTTGCTTTGTTTTATAGATGATAGGAACTGAATGATTTACCCAAAGTAATTTTATAATTTGAGGATTATATAACTGTCACAATGAAAATATCAAATTAAAAATATCTAGTACCCTTTCTTTGAAGTTATTAAAGCAAAAATAAATATATTTCTTTCAGTGTAGCACAGCCCTTGTAGGTGACCAAGAGGAGGCACATCTTCTCACCTCCATTAGTAAGCTTTCTCTCTGTCTCTCACCAGATGCTTCCTAGTAATTAAAACATAGAGGAGAATAGTAATTCTTGCTGTTAAGAAGGCAATTACTGGTCTGTGTTTAAAAGTATAGACTAGGGCTCTCAGATGTTTGGAAGAATTAGTGTAGATCAAAGTGTGTAACTCATAGTGAATGTTATTGAGTGTAGCCACTCATCACATTTTATTGGTAAGACTAAAATTCAAGGTCTCCTCATTAAAATTGTGAGGATGGGAAGAGAAAATATAAAATGACTGGAAAATGATCAAGTATGGAGGAGGAATGGCTATGCATTTGGTGCAACTCTTTCAGAATTCACCACCATCCTTATCAAAGATCTCTTGTCTCTCAAATGTGATTCTCATGGTACAGACTTGCTGCCAGAAAGACATTTGCTTTATGGGTTACTTTTGCTGGATAAGGATTGAATGTGAGACTTGTATAAAAAGCCTTGCACACATTTGCAAGATGGCTGTCTAAGGTCAGGGCATGGTCTATGGCCGTGAAATGGAGCAAAGCCAATTAGGCCATATGTGGATCAAGCTTGTGACCTTGACCTCATTAGCACCGTGGTCGGCTCAGCTCCATTAACTAGCCCCAGATGGTTAAGCTTAATGTAGTATTTTGTGTACAAGTACCCTAGAGCACTCTCAGGGCAATGTATATTTTTAAACTGATCACTTTTTAATGTCTGGCTTGATACAAATAAGCTTGGTGTCTTTCCTTTCTTCTTGGAGTTTTTGAAGAGAATAGCAAACTTTATTCTAGACTTGTTGAAATCCAATACCTCTTTTGAGCTGTGCCCTCTCCTCCTTTCAGTTATGAGAGAAGCTGTAAAGTGCCACATCCTGACCTCACTTGTTTTGGCAAGTTTAACAAGCCATTGTGGTGGAAGCAAGGTATTGCCCAGAGGCCACTAGACTTCATTTGGTATTTGCTCCTTATTCCACAGGGTCCTTCCTCTGACACACACGTTGACAGCCTGAGAAATTGCAGAAATTTTTGTTCAGTTTTATGCATTGAAAAAAATCTTTAGTGGCCCTTTGTTTGGAGACTAGCAGCAATTCATTTTGTTTCATTATTTTCTTGGGAAATTAATTTTCAGTGACAATTTCCAAATAAACTCAGTGAAATGTTTGATATATGTTTGATATATACTACTAAAAGGTTAATTAAAATATAAAGCAGAGTCAGCTATGAACTGTTTGAGTGTATGAATCATGAGGTACAATAAATTTAAGCTAAGAAGAGATGCAATTTTGGCAATATTAGTCTTCATCATTTGCAGTGATCATTTACAGTGAAATAGTAATTAGCCAACTTGGGGAATTAGTGGATATTGGACTTGGATGTGCTTAAAATACCCAATGAGAAGACACTTTAAGCTTGTACTCCAGTTTATCTTCCCCCTCTCCTGAGCTCATGCCCTTGTTCATTTTCACAGGAGGATGTTTCCTGCCATGAGAGTGAAAATCACTGGCCTGGATCCACACCAACAATACTATATAGCAATGGACATTGTGCCCGTGGACAATAAAAGATACAGGTAAGAACTCTGGAATCTGGAATTGTAGAAATCACCAGTATCCCAGGGCAGTTCCTCAAACTCCTTACGTGAATAAGGGCAGAGGGAATGCCAGTGGTCTGTGTGGTAGAATACCATGCAGGAAACAGTAACTAAAGATAGGAAACCAGAGTTTGCTAAGTGTGTTTTCACTCTGTACGTCTCTGGACAGAATAGGATTTTACAGTGTCCCCTACAGGAGCAAACATTAAGTGGCTCTTTCTTGAATCTGGAATTAACTGAGGTAATGTTAAAAGGATGAACACATTGAATGATCTGTCTTGTGAAATGATAAATGAGTTGGAATTTAAGGCTTTTTGGGGGGAAGGAAGTAGGCAAGTGCAATATATTCAATTGCACATCTAACATGCAACTCTTGAAAAGATAGAGAAGAACAAATTGAAAGATTGGAAAGAATGTAAGAAGAGAATCTTATTAGAGGAACAACTGTCCTTAATATGGGTGCAAGTGAGTTTGATAAATAACTTTATCTCAATGTATTCTCCAAGTCTCTTTGATGGCATTTATATTGTTATTATAAAATACATGGTGGCTTGCTTAGTGTCTTGAGATCCCAGTAAAATCAGTGATGCATTTTTAAAATGTCTAATGTATTGAGAACTTGGCTGTAAGCCTTTGAATTTGGAGGTGAGATATGGATGCGGAAGCCAGAACAATAATAATATGAAGAGGGAGCCGTCCAAGAGAGGCATGGTCTATATGGTAGGGTTTAGGTGAGAAAATGCTTCCAGTAAGTTAAAGAGAATCTTGGAAGCTATAATTCTGGCTGAGTGCTTCTATTTGCTAGAGTTCTGTGCCCATGTAGTCCTTTAGAACCAAAACCTAAGGAGGTGCCACATACCTGGGATGGGTGAGGACCACAGGAAAATTGTTGAGCTTGGGGAAAACAGACTTCCTTTGCTACAATAAATATCTCATGTACAGGAGCATTATGGGAAAATGATGTGAACAATGAAAAATTTCCAAACCAAGTTCATTAAAGCGAACACTAGGAATATTTGATGGCGATTCTTGGAGTAGTTACACTAATGCAAAAAGCCCCCCATTCTCATAGAAATACCTCGCAGAATTCAGACGGTTAGCAAGGAAATGGTTAATGAGTCAGAAGCCCAGAGGGTGTCTGCACATGGCTGCTTTTTATAGGACAATATGGAAGATGTTTTTAATAAGGAACAAAATCCTGAACAAGTGGCTAAAGATTATATGGTTTGCATTTGAAAGGTGAAAGGTTGCAGTAAAATACCTTTTCTTTAGCTAGACTCAGGGATTCAGGATGCCTGTGTGCACACAGGGGTGCATGGCACAGAGAGGGAGGAGGAAGAAAGGGGACTCTGAGAACGTTTTCCTCGTGAGAGCTGTGGCTTTGATCATCAAGGACAACAGTTCTCCGTCCGCCCCCATTCCCTCCTATTGTCATTGTCAGGGCAGTTTCATTTTTCCCTGATTGTCCACATTTCTGTTCTTCTCATTTATATTCTCCACGTCATTCTCTCTATTTCTCCATTCTTGTCATCCCTTCATCTTTCCCGTTCCTTTCTTTATTTGTTTCTTGGGTCTCCATTCTTCTGTGCATCTGTCTCTAAATTCTCCCCCTCCTTCTGTGTCTCAGATATGTGTATCATAGCTCCAAGTGGATGGTGGCTGGCAATGCGGACTCCCCCGTGCCTCCAAGGGTTTATATACACCCGGATTCCCTAGCTTCTGGAGACACCTGGATGAGACAGGTGGTGAGTTTCGACAAACTCAAGCTGACCAACAATGAACTGGATGATCAAGGACATGTGAGTTAAAGAACTCCATTTACTCCCCCCTCCCTCTTTCCCCTTTTGCTTTAGAGCTAATTAGCCCCAGGCCCTTTCTAATAGGTAAAATAAGAATCTATATGCTGTTTTAAGTAACTAAGCATAAACTTTTTTTTTCTCCACCTAAGTTTCATTTATTAGAAATCTAACATTTAGCAACCATCTGCTATGTATCAGCTTGTGTTTATCAGACAAAGTCCTTTTTGCTCTAGGGACCCACAGTCCAGTCAAGGAGGTAAGACAGAAACACAGGGCAGATTAAACACTGGTAAAAGAAACCACAATATTCAATAGAGTAACTCACAAGACAATACCTAAGAGAAACAAATGAATGACCATTTTGGCTGATCGGTTAAGAAAGCTGTGAATTTACAAAAGAAGCCTCAAGCTTTGCTGGTACAATTGGAACCACTGATGCTATTGACTTATCTCTGGCAATAAAGGATGTACTGAATGTTCAGTCAATGCCAGCATTCATCCTGGAGGCTACGGCTATTTTCTTCAAGGAAATAGTAATTTTCTGAGGTGGTAAGGTCACAGATATGCCATTTATACTTCTGTGATGTGAAATGAAGCCCACAAATTCAATGAGTGTGAAGAACTAAGTGTAGAGTTAAGGAAACATGGGTACCTGCTGAAAAATTGAAGGCAGAGGGGAAAATATGAGACGTGGCAGAGGCTGAGAAGGTTTAGTCGAGTGCTGTCTTAACACGAGAATGGGTGGCCAGCATTTTTCCAGTTAAACAAGTGAACCACATCTACCGTCCACAATGGGTATACCCTGTTATACATTTCCAGGTAATGCTACCCAGCGGCTTAGTTCTTGCCCTGAGTGGATGCACTGATATCTAGGCCCCTGTGCATCCCACCCTTAATCTCTCCTCCTCCTACAATGCTTCTATCTTGTGATTTATTTTTTTTTTGTGCGAGAGTTTGAAAAGATGCAAGAACCTCAAAGTCACACCTAGCATGACATTTCCTCTTCCTGTTTCAGATCATTCTGCACTCTATGCATAAATACCAGCCTCGAGTCCACGTGATCCGCAAAGACTTCAGCAGTGATCTTTCACCTACCAAACCTGTGCCTGTAGGGGATGGGGTGAAAACATTCAACTTTCCTGAGACGGTGTTCACCACAGTCACAGCCTATCAGAACCAGCAGGTAAGAGGTCACTGTGGAGAGCCTGCTGCTGCCCAGATTTCAAAGAACCTGTGTCTTGTTATTGGTGAGGAATGCTTAGTTCTTTAAATAACACAGAAAAGTCAGAATGAGAGACACCAGTCTTGCAGCACACATGAAACATTGGTGATGACAGTGTGGTGATGCCCAGTGACAGCTGACATGGTCTACATTTAGCTCAGACACAAGCTCCCTCATCAAGAGCACCAAGCTCCTATGTTGTCTTCGTGTCTTCCCGTGTTTGGGATCTCTTCCACATCCTGACATTCCTCACTGGGCAGGACTGAGTCTTGCTCTCCCCTGTGTCTGAAGATTTCTATGTGTATCTCTCTTCCATGTGACCTCAAAGCCACCAAGCCTGTAAACTGTAAGACTCGTTGCTTACTTTCCAGACTCTGTGTACATCCATGTGGTCAACAAGCAGACCAGGGATCTGTAGTATTTTGTTTCTGGCATATACATTCATTTATTAAGTGGGTATTAGGTTCTAGCCTTTGTAGAGAAACAGAGCTGGTTAATGGAGTAATTAGGATGATGGTTCTCCTTATTGAGAGCATTAGTTAAGAAAAAATGTGCAAACACATTGATAACAGAGTGAAATAGTTCAACAGCAAACATAGGGACAGAGGATTCCTTGATTTGTTGAATAAGGGAGGTTTCTTGGAAATGTTGATTCATTTTCTGAGGTTGATACACACATAGGAACCATACAGACTCACATAGAAGACATGTGGATAGGAGAAGGGTGAAGACAGTGACAGGGCATTACTGTCTTATTCTAAACATTACTCAGTTTTGTTTTTTGAAGAGGGTAGCTAGATGGATTTATAAGTACTTTATGAAGTTTCCTAAAATGTGCAATCAAATCCATTTTGTACCATATTGTATATTTGTCAAATTGTCTAATTAGTAGAATACTTGCAGTGAGTGAATTCTTTGCTGAAACAAGGAGATTTCAGTTTATTAAGTCTGTACATTAGCATCCTTTCATTTGGGATCTACTGCAAGCAAAATGAACTTACAATATTATGACATTTGTTACCTTTTGTATCAGCTGCTCTATTCTGAGTGCAAAGCAATTGAGGGAAACATTTTATATTTATCAAGTACTTTCTCTCTACTAGCTAGGTGATGGTGGTGGTTTTGTTTTATAATCTATATCTCACATGGAAAGGATATTTCTCTCTCTCTCTCTTGGTCTATCTGGGTAAAATTCCTCAGAAGTTCTTTATTTCCTGAGGAGATAAAGCATCTGATTGTCAGACTTTTTCAGCATGTGTAAAGTGCTCCTAAGTTCAGATTTTCTTCATAGATGCTATGTTTTATGTAAGGTAGAGGAAAACATGAATTTGTTTTGGGTGCTGTTTAAATTACCAAGTCCTCCCAAGCTTCTTACATAGGAAACCTGCAGCAGTCTGAGCGGGGCTGCACAGAAATCTTCAGTAAAGTTTTTAAATTTCAATGCAAGATATAGCAATGATATGCACATGGCCCTTTGAACAACTGGAACCTGAAGCTTACCATGTTTCAGAAGAGACGGAGTAGGGGGCCAGCTACTGCTTTAATTAGTGTTTTTTTTTTTTTTTTTTTTGAAGGCAGTGCTGTGGTAATATGCATTTGAACTTCAGGACACTTATGGTAGAAAAACACAGAATGCTAAACAATGAGCATAGCACTATTTCATTGGTTGATTTTACAGGCTACAAGAGCCATTATTGTAACCCACCTGAAAGCCAGGGCTTCAGTTTACTTTGACAACACAAGCACCTGATACCTCTTTCATTACTTCATTTTCTCTCATAGAAATGTCCACTGTCATAGTGCATTTCACTCAGACATATATTTTGTCTGCAGGTGGGTGGGGGCAGGACAAGGGCCATGGTTAAGAGTGGGAGATTCCACAGCACGTCCACCTCTTTGAATCTGACTGAAACACCGACAAATCGTGTGACCTGGAATAGGTTTCTTAACTTCTTTCAATTTGTGCCTTCTGTATCCACAAATATGCGTGCCTCATGGAATTACATGGGGAGGGGTAGGTAGAGAGTGTATATGAATCAGTCATCACTGCCATATGGCTGGGTCTAGAAAGACAGAGGAAAACAGGAGAGGCAGGTTTAAAGAATAAATCGTTCATTAGGGAAAAGTAGATGGTTGGGAATTGAACAAGGTGCATTGACTCATGAAGGGATTATGGTGAATAGGTTACTACTTTGATCTCTGTCTTCATGAAAAGCTGATGAATTCATGATGTGATGATGTTCAAAATAGATGGGTCATACTCAGTTCTGCTTGTTTTGAGATCAAGGTAACAGCCTTTGCCTATTTAACAAGTCCCCAGTCGCTGCATAAATCAACCAGCATGATTGTTTAATACTCCCTTTGGCTGTGTAGATGTGATTTAATATAATACAGTGCCTTCTAATAAAACACCGCAACCTTAGGTCTTTCCCATTGGGCATCGTGAAGTTTGTATCCTACATATCAGGGCTTGCTACATAGTGGTGATTTTCAGACTTTTCCTGAAGATTCTGGGGAGTAGAAATTGTTCTTTTGTAAGATATATTTTCTAATTGCTATGTTCTTATTAACCTCTATGGTCCAGAATGAGAAGCAATCAATATTTTCTGATAAAGTTGTTTATTATCTATCTTTTAAAGGAAATAGTTAGGAGGCCTGTGTAGGGTAAGAGCCAGTATAGTAGTAGGTCTTCAGTGTTCTTAGGAACATATCTGGAGGAACACAGTAAAGGAAGCCTAGTGGAAGGAGCAGAACTCAGCTGAAGTATCAGCAGGTCTTTCTAATGAAGAGATCTGTCCAGTTGCTCAGACAGTAACTGAACAGACATTTGGAGGGCTGGATCAGAGTCCTACACCTCTATGAGCATCTAAGTTACTCCAAGAAAGTGACTTTCTCTGTTTGGACTTCAGTTTCTTCTAGAAAATGGGTTGTCTTATGCTTTCCAAGGATGGTTGATAAGATGGGTAATTATAATGTTTTCCTCCTTTTCCCCACAATGAGTATTGAGAGCAATGTCCTGTCACCCACCTGAGGCAGCCTAACATTTTCATGTTTGTAACATTTTTAAAAGATTCCTGTAATATTCTAGATCATATTTTTAGCAGGTCCACTCTTGAGAGGTAAGAACTTTGCATTTTGCTGTTGACAAACAGAACACTGTAAACTCCTCTATGGTCTTCAATTCACTAACATCCTTGGTGACTTGTTTTTGGTCTTTCAAGTGAGACATCAGAACCTCCTTTGGACTCTGTTGCTTCTATTGACATATTTTTTTCTTTCTAATCTCACTGCTTTTCCCTTGTTCTGCCCCGCCACCCCTTTACGTTGACTCTGAAGATAGCTTCTGATTGGTTTTGTAGATGTCAATAAGAATGTCTCTCCAACTGTCTCACATCATCTCTAGAAGGATCTTGAGAAAGCACAATGCTGACGCCACCATTTATCCATCACAAATTGGCAATGATGCCTCAGAGCCTGAGACACAAAGCCCAGGACCTCAAGTCTCTCCATTCATGTCTTAAATCACCGGCTTTTGTCCTAGGCTCATTTCCTGTTATTCCCATCGCATACTTGCAAGAGTGCGGGATCTAGCTGAAATTTTATTGCTGAACTTGCACGGTCTTGCTATGACAGGGAGTTTCGAAGGATTGCCCCCCTCCTTCCACGTTTTCTGTTTGTGTTGCTTCTACTGTTCAAGTTAGGTGAAGATACTGACCTCTACCTATAGCCTTCTTTCCTGGTTGCAAACAAACTCAGCCTTCATAGTCCTACCAGGGCACTGTACCTCTTTCGTGACATTCGTCGTGTGAGAACCATAGTCTAATTATTTTATCTTCCTCCAACCTGAGGGTGCCTTATTTTGAGAACAATTAGACATTGTCCTGTGATATGGTAGCAAATACCAACTGGAAGGTTAGCAGTATGAGTTCTGGACTCTGCCACTGGTGGAGCGCACTGCTTTGATAAGTCACTGTTCTGCTGCGCTCTAATTTGCAATCTGATAGCTGAGTCTGAATCGTCAGTGTCAGTGACTGGGGAGAAGCATTTTGAAGTTCACTGAAAAATACAGCTGCAGACACTCACTTATGTTGTTCTATTGTGGCCTGTCTGCTTTTTTGAGGCACAATGTTACCTATCTTATGAAATAATGATACTCGTAGAGTAGATTGGTGTACATTTTTTCTAGTCAATAGAATAAAAATGGGGACATAATTGTTAATTCCTCAATTGTTGGGGGAGGGATTAGACCAGCTTATGAAATTCTAAAGTCTAGAAGCCATGAGTTAAGATGAAGGATGCTTCTATAATTTTAAGATATTTGCATCTGTTTAGTGGCATGGCATTGGGCATGTGTTTTACAAGTGTCCGCATCTCTGAGAGAATTAACCATCATGACTTAGATGTTGGTTTCCTTATCCACCCATAGTCCTGCTTCTCTGACTGTGAAGTATGAATTAAACATTTTTATTTTCATGGAATATTTTATGCTTTTCTTCCCCCTTTCCATTCCTTCCTCACATTTGTCTTCCCAACCTATAGACTCTCAGTGTTCCTAGCATACTGAAGTTATTATTGCTAATATTTGCTCTCAGAATGCCAACTTGGCAGGTCTGTGAAAGAGAGTGGTACACCATGCCCAGAATCTCATCATGGAGAGTAAGTTGGTAGACTGGGAATAAAGGTGATGCAATACTCCATCCATTTTCTTGGAAGATTTTGATGCCAGCATATCCTCGTGTAATCAGCAGGAAATTCCACTGCATCTTTGTCTTCTCTGAGGGAAAAGACAGCTGAACTTTGATCTTTTTTTTTTTTTCAAAGCAGGAAACTAGATTTCAAAAAGACATAGCCATACTCTCCCCAGGTAAGTGGCTTATTCTTGGTGAGAACTGGCTACAGGAAGCAGAAAGAATGCCTGAAACCATTGCCAGGTTTGAGGAACCAAATCCAGCAGGATTCTGAGCCACTTCTTATATCCTACACTGCCCAGCCAGTTTTCCTCTAATTTGCAACTAGACCAATGCAGAATTTTTTTAATTTTTATTTTGGACACACTGGCTCAAACACTTTTTTTTCATTCTTGATGGAAAGTCTTCCATTCTGTATGGTTAAAAAATAAGAACAAACAAGAGCAGTAATAAGGGAAGCTCTTTTGGCCTGGGTTCTACTTAAAATACTCATCTTCAGGATTCATCTCTAGAACCTGTACTATGCATTGTGAGGTATACTTAATTTATTTCACAAGCACTTGTTTTCTTCCAGTCTTCAATGCCTCAGACAGAAGAATATTAAGATTGGGAAAATACAATCAG
>CABHPQ010160342.1:0-18290 GCA_902168405.1 Peromyscus aztecus | reverse complement strand
ACCTCTCTCCTTTCTCACACAGCCATCCTTGTCCAAATCTGCATTTTTCCGGCAAAATTCAGAGAGAAGAAACTTCAAACTGCTGGACACTAGGAAGCTGAGTCGGGATGGAAGCGGGTCCCCTGTGAGAACCAGCCCACCCTCTACACCTAGCAGCCCGGATGAAACTTTTTTTAACCTTGGAGACCTACAGAATGGCAGGAAGAAAAAAAAGATCCCCAGGGTAACACATACTTCAGATTTGGAGGTTCGGGATGCGCCCCCACTTCTCTGTAGAGGAAGTTGAGGACAGATTGTATGCGGTCCCCTGCTTTCTGTGTCCCTGTGGGACGGGGGACACAGTGAAGCCAGTGGACTAGGATATGTGGGTCGTCTTCTCGGTTCTTATTGTGGTCCAGTGTTCTTCCCCTTAGCCGTTCCTCTCCCGCCTCCTTAACTAACCTTTTGATTCCAAACAGTTTTTTCCTGCCAGTGTTTGTGTGTGTGTGTATGTGTGTGTGTGTGTGAGAGAGAGAGAGAGAGAGAGACAGACAGACAGACAGACAGACAGACACTGGGTACGAGTTTCACGCTTGGCTAGGGAAGCACTCTACCATTGAGATATATCCCCAACTCTTTTTTTGAGGCAGGGTCTTGCTAAGTTACTCAGTGGCTGGCTTACCACTAGGAGCTAGTGATCCATTCGAGAGAGCTGGTCAAGATGGGAAGGATTGGATAGAGGCTTAACAGTCTCTCTCTCTCTCTCTCCCTCTCCCTTTCCCTCCCTCCCCCTCTCTCTCCCTCTCTCTTACACCCACACACACACATACACACACACCAGGACCTATACTGCTCCTATTCTTCCCAATGCATAAAAAAGTCTTGTAAAATTTAATTACTTTATGTGTATGAGTGTTTTGCCTGTGGGTAATGTGTGCTTTATGCATGCCTGGCATCTGCAGAGGCCAGAAGAAAGCAGTAGATCTTCTAGAACTGGAGTACAGCTGGTTGTGAGCCACCATGTGGGTGCTGGGAATTGAACACTGGTCCTCTACAAGGGCAGCCAACATTGACCGCTGACCCACCTCTCTAGTCCCAGGTTCCACACTTTCAGGCTATTTGATTTGCCTCAACTGCGCATGGTAGATTTCCTCTCCCTCCCCCACCCCAGGGTAACTTGGAGGCTGCCCCTGTGGGAAGGAAAAGTGGAGCATGCCCTCAGGGCTCTGCTGAAGTGCCTTTCAGTAATGGCTCCCGTTGAGTGGCTCCCCTGGGAAACACAACTGGAGGTGAAGGACCTCTGGGGACCATGGAAGATCTACCACGGCAACCTAGAACGTTAAAGCAAGAGACTTTTGAGATAACCTGATCCCTTGTCTTGTAGATGAGGACATCAGATGAGAGAGGTCAAAGAAATGGCCTGCTGGTACCCAGAGATAAAGGGGCTAGAAAATTAAAAGTATGGTAAAAATAAAAATGGAGTATTTAGCCGGGCTATGGTGGTGCGCACCTTCAATCCCAGCACTCGGGAGGCAGAGGCAGGCCTGGTTCGAGGCCAGCCAGCCTGTCTACAGAGAGCGTTCCAAGACAGCCAGAGCTGTTACACAGAGAAACCCTGTCTCAGAAATAACTAATTAATTAATTATTTAGCCAGGTGTAGTTGCTCAAGTCTGTAGTCCAAACTCAGAAAGAGACGGAGGCAGGAAAATCACCATGAATTCAAAGCCAACCTGAGCTACAAAGTGAGTTCCAGGCCACTCTCCCCGCTGCACCCCACCCCCCAAAAAAGCAGAGCCAAGGGTTAGGCTGGGTGGTGGAGCACAAGCCTGGTGTACACAGACCCGGGTTCACTCCTCAGCATCCCCCCAAAAAGACATGATAAACTAATGTTGGTGTGGGGATCTGAGGCACATGTGCTGTGGATGTGTCCTTGACCACAAGCCCCTGGGATCTGGCACAGCATGTGATTCCACCCAGCCACTCAGAGGAGAGAACAGAGGAAAGAGACCCACAGCAAACACCAGGTCCTGTCTGGCCAACAGCGAGAGAGGCCTGTGCATTTGAAGTAGATCTGTTCTCACATAAGCGGCTGTCCTCAGTGGTGTCAGCCCACATGGCATGGGAGATACTGTGGTGTGAAGCAGGGGCTCCGTGATGGGAGAAGTCATCTGGGTTGGGTGGTCTTAAGCCCTGGGATGTGTCCCATTCCAGAGCATTCTGGTGCACTTCCATGCCACACGTGTGCGGCTGTATAATTGGGGGACCCTGAGGTTCTTCCATAGAGCACCCCTTTGCACAGGCAGGAAGAGGACTCAGAGGCCACTGTAAGTGCTATCCCATCTGCTGGGGGCTGTCCAGACATTCCCTACCTGGGAATTGTTTTTTTCTGTCTTTTCCTTCTCTTGTTTTGTTTTGGGAGTAAATGGCTCTTTCCTAAGCCAGAGTGAAACCACAGCGTGAAGATGCCAGCCGGGGAGCTGAGTGACACTGTGAGCCAGGGAAATTGTGTGTCCCTTGCCCCAACCGTCCAAGTGTCTCTGCTGGGTGCAGGACTGTCGAGACCCTGGCTGCCCACGGGCAGTGAGGCCAGCCTCCTCCAGTGTTTTGATAATGTGGTTGAAAGAACGATTAGAAAACGGGGAGCCAGTGTGCCCCGCCCCTTTCCCTGAACCTTGTCGTCTAGGAAAGAAGAGCCAGCCTAGGCGGCCATCCGCACCAGGGAGGGGAGTTAACACTGGCTTTTCTTCTGGTATCTGGCAGCTGGTATTGCGGATCAATGCCATTTATGAGGCCCGGAGAGGAAAGAAACGGGTGAAGAGGCTATCCCAGTCCACGGAGAGCAACTCAGGAAAAGGTAGATGCTCTGCCCCACCCTGCTGGGCTGTCCTCCTCACTAGAATCCTAAGACATCCTTCCCAAGGAGCACTTCTTCTGTAGTTTCTTGGTTCACTGAAGAGGAGGCAAGTGCCTGCTGCTTGTCCGCCCTTCTCTCCAGGCCAAAGGGCCAGAAGGCAGCTCAGTGGTGCATGCTCTGGCTTCAGCTACCTGTGTGTCACCTGACTCTGGCAGCTGCCTTCCTGGCTCGGCTGCAGTAGAGGGCTTCTGCCTCTTGCTGTAGTCTCATAGAGGAGCCACCTTCCCAGAGTCAGGTTGGTCTGGTAACACATGAAGTCGAGCAGAATTCGACTGGCATATTTACGTAGTTGACAGAACACCCCCTCTGGCCTGGAAGTTTGGGGTCTGTTGCGCTGGAATTCACATCTGCCCCTTCCTTCCTTGTTCTTTTTGGTCCAGTGACAGATGAGAACAGCGAGTCTGACAGCGACACTGAGGAGAAGCTGAAAGGTAAGGAGAGCAGGGTGCGGGAGGTGACTAGGAAGCTACAGTCATGCTCCTTCCCACTGTGGAGGGACGGACACAGCCTGTTCAGTCTGGCTTGGCCAGGCATGGCTGTCTGGGAGGACCATAGGACCTAAAGTGTGAGCAGAGGGGGCCAAGCCTGTGCAGAGATTGGGATGTGACCGTGTGCCTCTGATGATGACAGACACCACACTTGAGAGTGACTGTGAGTGGCAAGCAGTCTCTTAAGATCTCGGAGCCTCTGGTTCCTCGATTGCCAGATAAAGTAGGCAAAACATTCAGTGTCAGGGGCCTGACATTCAGTGATCCAGGTCCAAGCTTTAGTGAGTTCTCTGAGATCTCTCAGACCCCATTGGGGAACAGAGAGGGCAGCCCTGGGTGCTGATCAGGGTGACAGGGCTGGTCCACTTAGTGGCTCCACCTACATTACCTCTGACACCGTCTACTACCTGGGCCACCCCTAGATAAACAAGTCCATTCCCACTGCAGAGAACTGGCTGGGGCAGGCGTGGGAGTGAGTTCCTGAGGTAGCAGGTCTCGGCCATTATGTCACATGGGATGTTTACAGAGCTCCCAGCTCTAAGAGCTCCATGGTCTGGATTTTGTCACTTCACACAAACTGAATGATGGAAGTGCGTGAGGGGAAATGTACAAGTCCTCACCCTAAAGACAGATGGAGGGGAAGCCTTGTGGAGCTTCCGACTTGAGGCTTAGCGGCAAAGCCCTGGCGGGTCCCGAGCCCTGGATCCTGTGCTCTGCTTGGCCAGCAGGCCAATAAATGAAGGGTGCCCCTTCCTCAAGTTTGACAAGAAGCACAAAGGAAGGATTTTCTACTAATTTGCTAGATGTGGAAAGACTCAAGGGATTAGAAAAAGTACTGAAGCTAGGGATTACATAATCCGTCAAGCACTGAGCAGTTCCACATTGGCAGATGAGTCATGTCAAGCCTGTGGCTTCCTTCTCTCCACAGCTCACAGCCGGCGCCTGGTCAATGTGAAGTCACGCCTGAAGCAGGTCCCTCGGTACTCATCACTTGACCGGGATCTCATTGAGTACCAGGAGAGGCAGCTTTTCGAGTACTTTGTGGTCGTGTCTTTGCACAGGAAGCAGGCAGGGGCTGCCTATGTGCCAGAACTCACCCAGCAGTTTCCTCTGAAGGTAGGGAGACAGGTCCCTGCGGGCTGCCTGGGGACTGCCACATCCTGGCTGTCAGCTTGGATTCAGGGAGATGAGGCAGTCTGGGAAAGACTTAAGGTCTAGAACCTAAGGAGTATCTGCCACATGAAAAAAACTAGTAGTAGAAAATGTAACAGGCTCCAGGAAGACAGAATTAGGAATGCAAAACAGGCACAAAAACAAACAAACACACAAACAAACAAACAAACAAACACAAGCAAAAATATTCACAGGTGTGCCGCTGGCGGCACAGGCTTTAAGCCCAGCACTCGAGGCAGCAGCAGAGGCAGTCGATCTCTGTGTGTTTGAGGCCAGTCTGGTCTGCATAGAGTTCCAGGATAGCCGGGGCTACACAGTGAGACCCTGTCTCAACAAAAGAAAAGAAAGAAAGAAAGAAAGAAAAAGAGAAAACTTCCAGGGACTGGAGACACAGCTCCGTTGTTAGAGTTGCTGGTGCTGCACAAAGCCCTGAGTTGATCCCCAGTCCCTGAGTTGATCCCCAGTCCCTGAGTCGATCCCCAGTCCCTGAGTTGATCCCCAGTCCCACACAAACTGGGCAGGGTAAATGCACACCTGCGATCTCAGCACTTGAGAGGTAGAGAAAAGGGATCAGAAGTTCAAGGTCATCTTAAAGGACGCATAGGGAGTTCACGGCAGGCCTGGGATACGTGAGACCCTCTCTCAAAACAACAGCAGAGCCCTTTCACGTTCCTGTGGTCACAGTGCTGACCCTCTGTCCTCTTGGTCTCCTTACCCAGCCAAGCCTTTTCCCAGCCTGCTCAGCGTTTTCCCTAAGCCACATCCAAAGTAGCGTCACAGTTAGGTCTGTGCGGAAGCATCTTTGAATGCACCCTGTTTCTGTGTCGGGAAAGCCCTGCTGTGTTGTGGCTTATACCACTGATCATATCCAGGGGCCTAAAATAAAGGGCTCTTAATAAAGCCTGCAGTGACGTGGCCAGCGATCCTGAAGTCACTCTGGGGCTTTGAAATCTGTATTAAAGAGGCTACTGTATTCTTATTCAGTACAACCAGAATTTACATTCAGGCATTCAAGCTGTTTTCTGCTTGGCCCCAATTATATAAAGATAAAGAAGATAGGTTTCCTGTCCTTTAGGAAGGTATACCAGATGCATGCTAAAAGAGTGTATGTATATACGAGAGCTTTCAGGAGGTAGAACATGACAGTCATACAGACCAGGGCCCCAGAAAAAGGGGAGCTCATCTTGATTTATGCTGGGCCTCTGTGGCAGTCACCTCATGCAGGACCCCTCCAAGGAAGGCCTGAACCCTGCCTATCTGTCTGCTGCTGTCCTTTCCCAGGCAGCTTTTTTCATCATCGTGGACTAGCACAGTGGTCCTTGAAGTTTCGAACAGTGACGTAAATGGGCACACACCCTCCACACAGGCACTGACCCCTCTGCCTTCAGCTGCCTTGCCTTTAAGGAACACTCTCCTGAAAGTCGCCGGACCCCCCTCCCCCCGCCACCCCACCCACCCACTCACCTCCCACCCACCACCCCCGCTGCATGGATGTCTGGGTTGTGGGGTCTGCCTGGTACATCCATGTGTGAGGAGCTCCGCCTCCCAGCCCAGTTGAGAGCCCCAGTAGACACCAAGGCCTGAAGGACTGACTTGTCCTTCTCGCTGTCCTCGGTGCCTAGTGCATTGCTGTGCACATGATAACACTTAACTGGGGTTCCAGGAACAAAGGCATTAAATCATGAATTAATCACTGACTCATCAGAACTGCTGAATGCTTGCCATTTCCAGCTTGGAGCCTTTCGACTCAGACTCCCACTGAAAACCCTTTTTTAGGAGATAGTTAAAAGTCTCTGTTGAAAACGGAGCTAATTCAGAAAGCTATAAAGAAAAGAAATCACCCATGGTCTTTATAGCTAGGATGTTGTTGTTTGGGCCTAGTCTTAACTCATACTGTGTTTCCTCTGTCTTTATACTGCGGCCCTTGCCTTGTAAGCATATTGTTTTAAAACATATTTAATACAAATTCTGAAGCATCTGTTTTGAAGTTCTCTAATGTCCCAGTATGTAGGGAATCCTTCTCTGTTTAATTGATCTTTCTCTTTGGAAATGTATTTTTGCTCCTGATATTTCTTATGTAAATTTGTTTTATGTTGTTCATTCTGGTTTATTCTGGGTCTTCTTTTGTTCTGGGATAGGGTCTTTTATGTGGCCCTATTTATTTAGATTTTTGATAATTTTGTTGTTTGGTTTGGTTTTGTTTTTTGTTTTTGGTTGGTTTTTGGTGATGATGGTTATTTGCATGTGCATGCGTGTGTGCATTTGTACATGTGTGCTTGCATGAACGTGTGCATGTTGTGACAGGGTCTCCCTTTTTTGTGGCTGTCCTGAAACTCACCATGTGGACCAGGCTTGCCTCAAACTCACAGAGATCAGCCTGTCTCTGCCTCTCAAGTACTGGGATTAGAAGCATACACCACACCCAGCCTTTTTATAAGCTTTTAAATAATGGGTTTTGCTGGGGTGGTGGTGGTGGTGGTGGTGGTGGTGGTGGTGGTGGTGGTGCATGCCTTTAATCCCAGCACTCGGGAGGCAGAGCCAGGCAGATCCCTATGAGTTCGAGGCTAGCCTGGTCTATAGAGCGAGATCCAGGACAGGCACCAAAACTACACAGAGAATCCTTGTCTCAAAAAACCAATAATAATAATAATAATAATAATAATGGGTTTTATCCAACATTCCAATGATTACCTTATTCAAGGTTGGAAGTCCATATTTTTACACTAATAATATTCCATTAAGCCAGGTGTGGTTGCTCACACCTGTAATCCTAGCACTTGTGACTGAGGCAGGAGAATCTTTGTGAGTTTGAAGCTAGCCTGAACTACATACTGAGACCCTGTCTCAGAAAAGCAAAGCCAGGGCCCGAGGGTCTGAAGAGGTTGCTCAGTGGCTGAGAGCACTTTCCACTCCTCAGGGCCTCCGTTCACTTCTTAACACCACATCAGGTGGTTCACAACTGCCTGTGACGCCAGTGACATGGGACCCAGTGCCCTCTGGCCTCCAAGGGGACCTTCACCAACGGAGTACACATAAACCCACCAGGTGCACACACATATACATAAAAGTGAATAAATAGTAAGAGTAAAAACAAAGCAAAACCATCTATAAAATGAAAACAGATTCCTGTTGGTTTGATACACAAAATAAGCAAACTCATTAATTTTATTTATTTATTTGTTTGTTTATTTGTTTTGTTTAGTTTATTTTGACATAGAGTCTCACAGAGCCGGGTCAGCCTTGAACTCACTGTGTAGCTAAACGACTGAGATTATGTGTATGCATGGCCACGCCCAGTCTTCATGACATTAAATATGATCTCTAAGTCAGACTTTAATTAATCTTCATCCTCCCCATCTGGACTGCCTGAGATTCTGTCCTGAGTGCTGGAGAGAGAGAGACCAACAGTCAGGATCAGTTTCCTTCCTCGCTCTAAACTGGCTGTGACCAGGACAAATCACTTACCATCAAAGGGCATGTCTCCTTCCGTCTGAAATGAGAGGGCAGGCCTCATTATGTCCAGCTCCCTTCCAGGTCCACATTCAGTCACACACGCACACACACACACACACCCCGCCGTGGAACTAGTTGTTTTCATTGTGTGATGTGGTCGTGCTATCTGTAGTCACTGTGAGTATTGTAGTCACTTGGAGGTCAGAAGAGCTGATGTGCAGTGCTACCTCCCAGATCCATGAGCCCCGTTTGGAAAGGGTTGTCATGGAGACTTTTCCTTACTAACCAGAAGCATTGTTCCAGAATATTGATCAGAATGTCTCTCTGAAGCATGTGACCTTCCGTCTGATGATTGACCTCTCAGACTGCAGTTGCATTGTCTTGGGGAGAACAGCCCACAGACGAGCTTCAAACCCTTCCCCAGGATGTTGCTGAGAGGGCAGTCATAGCCAGAGAAGGGGCACAAGGACTTTACCTCTTTCTCCCTTTTGGGATTAGTCTGTGACCCTCTCCCATCTTTCTCTTTGCAGTTGGAAAAGTCATTCAAGTTCATGAGAGAGGCTGAGGACCAACTGAAGGCTATTCCCCAGTTCTGCTTCCCCGATGCCAAGGACTGGGCTCCTGTCCAGGAATTTACCAGGTAAGAGCTTCCAACATCCCTCTACCTACATCCAAAGTTTGAGAGTTGGATGGGGGAGGTGAGGAGGTCTTAGACAGCAGAGCCTGTAATTAGGAGTTAACAATCCTGATTGGCTCCAGCCTTGGAATCTCCCTGTGTGTTTTTCAAGTTTCCCTGAGACAAGAGACACCTTCTAAGTGGGCATTTATGAAGCCTCCCGAATAGAATCCTAATCTGGGAAAAGTTAGGGAAGCAGCCCCATCCATCTGCACTCACACAGGGCTTAGGAAGCATTCCAGTGGCCTCTCTAGCATGTGCTCGGATTGGGATCTGTTCACATTTCTGCATTAGAGCGTGTGTGTGTGTGCGCGCGTGCGTGCGTGCATGCGTGGTGTTAGCTGTCGGCATTTGACCCAGCTCAGTAGGTTCATATGCTGAGTGCCTGAGGGACGCTGCGTCCTGTGAAGTTGGCCTGCAGTTTTGAAGGCCAGCCTCAAGGTAGCTGTTTAAGAACATTTCTGTCACCGGGCGGTGGTGGTGCACGCCTTTAATCCCAGCACTCAGGAGGCAGAGGCAGGCAGATCCCTATGAGTTCGAGGCCAGCCTGGTCTACAGAGCGAGATCCAGGACAGGCACCAAAGCTATACAGAGAAACCCTGTCTTGAAAAACCAAAAAAAAAAAAAAAGAAAAAAAAGAACATTTCCGTGAGAGAACCACACCATGGCCAGGCCTGAGAAAGGCCCAGCCCTTTTCTCTCCTCAGTGTTCCCTCCTGAGTCACCTCACCCTCACCTTCCACTAGCGAAGAGAAACACAATCCCTCTTCCTTCTCATAGTGACTAACCGTTACGTCTACACCCTGGGATAGCTCGGGTGACAGAATTATGGGTAGAAAAAGTTTTCTCAGGACATTTCCACTCGGCCTCCTAAAAGGATGGGCAGTCAGAGCGAAGAGCTGTGAGCATCTCTCCAGCCTCCCTCGCTCCCTGCCGCTTCCCTGCTCCGGTGGGGATGTGCCTTTGCCTTTGTCAAGTTTTGTAACCTGTTTGTGTTTTCACAACCACAGTGAAACATTCTCGTTTGTCTTAACTGGAGAAGACGGGAGCAGAAGGTTCGGTTATTGCCGAAGATTGCTGGTTAGTACTCTGCCTTTCACTCAGCCAGAACTTCCTAGAGAGTCAACCCCTTGAGACTCAGGACTCACCTATGCTGCTGGAGGAGCAGGTGGTGGCAGGTTACCCAAGGAGTAAAGAACATAGACAAGGCTAGACCTGGTAATATACACCTGTAATTTCAGTACCAAAGAAGGTGAGCAGGAGGCTCTTGAGTTCAAGGTCAGCTTGTCTCATCACACCACACACACACACACACACACACACACACACACACACACACACATGCGCATAATGGTCAGGGGTGATTTGAAGACTCACTAAGTTTTCTTAGTAGGAAGAGGTGATGTCTCTATATGGGTAAGAAAATACTTCATTTTTGCCTGGCTTGGTGGCGCACATCTTTGGTCCTGATACTTGGGAGGCAGAGGCAGGCCGATCTCTGTGAGTTCAAGGCTAGCCTCAAGCTCAAACAGGCAAGTTCCAGGACAGCCAGGACTGTTACACAGAGAAACCCTGTCTTGAACACACACACACACACACACACACACACACAAAAAAAAAAGAAAGTGCTTCATTTTTTTTCCCACCAAATTAAAGACCTTTCTCTCCTCAAGCCAATTTTCCTTTGTGATAAAACATTGCTGAACAGACCCTGATTGCTGAGTGAGAATGTTCAGAATAGTTGCTAAGAAGAAAAGGTTCAGGACTGGAGAGATGGTTCAGCGGTTAAGAGCCCTGGCCACTCTTCTGAGGACAAAGGTTCAATTCCCAGCACCCACATGGCAGCTCACAACTGTCTATAACTCCAGTTCCAGTGGATCTGGCATCCTCACGCAGACATACATGCAGGCAAAACCCCAATGTACATAAAAAATAAATCTTTAAAAAAAGAAAAAAGTCAGAAACTGGGCCTGGAGAGCTGGCTCAGGAGTTTAGAGCTCTTGTTGCTTTTACAAAGCACCTGGATTTGGTTCCCAGAACACACCTGGTGGCTCACAGCCATCCCTATTGCAGCTCCAGGGCATCCAGCTCGCTCTTCTGACCACCGAGTACACCAGGCATAGAAATGTGCTCAAAAGGGGTAGGATGGAGGTCAGCGGTGGCCCTGGTTTTCATCTCCAGCCATTGCAAGAAAGAGGGGGAATGAGGGCTGCTAATGCATGGCACGTTAGATGTTTAATATTGATCGAATTGATGGATAAGAGAAGCGTGGATAACAACTGAAGAGACCAGGTGGATTGATACCTGTGTTACTATAGTTGCTTTAAAGTTTTGAGATTGACTGGTCCTTGTCTCTTAAAAAGTAGCTGAAAGTGATTTCCCAAAAGGGATTTCCGAAATGACTTCTCATTTGGGATCGTGATTTTAATAAATGTCCAGTCTCAAACAACTGGCAGGAGGGACCACAGTGAAGCAGGTACACAAATGTCCTGACCTTACGGTCCAAGACCACATTCAGCACCCGTGCATCGCACCCTTGACCTTGGGGCCTTCCAAAGAGTCAAAACAGGGCTGGCAACATGGCTCAGGAGGTGAAGGCATTTGCTGCCAAGCCCAATGACCTGCATTTGATCCCTGGAATCCACAGGGGCTGGAGAGCTGGCTTGGGGGCTTGGAGCACTTGTTTTTGCAAAGAGCCTGGATTTGGTTCCCAAAATGCACCTGGCGGCTCACAGCCATCCATACTCCAGCTCCAGGGTATCTGACTTGATCTTAGAAAAGAGAAAACTGGGCCGGGTGGTGGTGGCGCACGCCTTTAATCCCAGCACCTGGGAGGCAGAGGCAGGCAGATCTCTGTGAGTTCGAGGTCAGCCTGGTCTACAGAGCAAGATCCAGGACAGGCTCAAAAAGCTACAGAGAGACCCTGTCTCAAAAACAAAAAAAAAAAAACAAACAAAAAAAAAAAACAAAAAACAAAAAACAAAAAAAGGGCTGGAGAGATGGCTCAGTGGTTAAGAGCACCGACTGTTTTTCCAGCAACCACATGGTGGCTCAACCATTTGTAATGAGATCTGGTGCCCTCTTCTGGCTTGCAGGGACACATGCAGGCAGAACACTGTATACATAATAAATAACTAAATCTAAAAAGAAAAAAGAAAAAACCAAAAAAAGAAAAGAGAGAACTGGCCTGCAAAGTTGTCATCAGACCTTCACTGTGTTCCATGGCATGCATACACACGCCCACAGAAATACATAAGTGCAACAGGGGTTTTTAAAATAGTCTCAGACTTTTGAATGGTAAAATAGGGTGATGGTGAGTACCTCCCTCACATGATAGCTCCAGAGCGTTAGGGCTCTTTCTCTCCTGACCCTGATACTCAGGACGGCCTTGTATTTCTCTCCCAAAAAGCCTGGAGGCAAAGGGAAGCGGCTTCCTGAAGTTTATTGCATTGTCAGCCGCCTGGGATGCTTCAGCCTCTTTTCAAAGGTGAGAACTTGGGGTGGGAGAATAAGACCGGCCCCAGAGGGACCCAGGAAACAGCACCCATCTCCTGCCGCCTTTAGTCATGTTCTTGCGATTTTGCTCACTGTTTCTTCCCTCTCTCTCCCCACTTCTCATCGGTTTCTCTCACCAATCAGTGGTTCAAGAAATAAGAGTAATGAAGGATGTGGCCATGGTGGCTCACTCCTGTAATTCTAGCTCTGGAGAGGCTGAGGCAGGAGGATTGCTCATTCAAGGCCAAGGGTGGAGTATAGAGAGAGACCCTGTTGAGAAAGGATTTTTAAGAACTATGTCCTGAAGAAGAGACAGAGACAGAGGAACAAAGGGAGGGAGGAAGAGTGGGTGGGTCAGGGTTGTAGCTCAGCCCCGAGTACACACAAAGCCCTTGGCTGAATCTCAAGCTCAGGAATAAAAATTGTACCAGTAGTGACTCAGTAAGTCACATGTCAAAGTAGCAAGAAGAAACTGTGGTTTCCCCTACTATGCGTATATGAACCACAAGGTCACACAAAGGGACACAGAGAAGGAAAGCATTGGGGCCGGCGTCCTATAGAGTCAGGAGTCAACAGCTCCTCATGAGCCCCCATCCCTCCACCCCCCAAATTCTTGAGTCACTGGGGCAGGCCCACTGTACCGGAACTGAGCACACCTTGACCACCTGACTTGAGAACAGCTGAGCTGCTTTTCTGACTCGTAGATCTTGGACGAGGTGGAAAAGAGAAGAGGCATCTCTCCGGCCCTGGTGCAGCCCCTCATGAGGAGCGTCATGGAAGCCCCTTTCCCAGCCCTGGGCAAAACTATCATTGTCAAGAACTTCCTGCCAGGCTCAGGGACTGAGGTAAGCTGTCTGTCAGGAGAACAGGTGGCCCAGCCGGCCGAGTCCCTGTGGCTGGACAGGCTGTCTTTCAGCAGGGCATCCAGCTCAGTGGTTTCCTGGATCACGCCTCATAAACCCCACCCTCAGTCCAGTCTGTCCAGCCCAGGCTCGGCTCCAGGAGACAACCCACAAGAGCCATGCAGTACAGCATGCGGTTTTTCCCAGACATGCGCTGTGTGTCCGTGGCTGCTTTTCGAAGCCCATAGTCATCGGTCTTCTTTGGATCTGTTCACATTTTCAGTCTGTATCACTTCCTAAGTTTATAATGTGAACTGTTCTTTGCAGTGAAGACCGTCTTGGATACTACTTACTATTTACCCTAGGCTTCAAAGCCTGTCATTTACTTGGCTGGACCCTGAGACCTGATGAGGAACCTTGTTTTCATCTTTCTTTTTCATATCAGGTAGCCCTGTAAACATCAGAACACCGGTCCCTTCCGACCTAGGATCTCCGCTGTAAACCAGTTGCTTCTAGACACAGAAGAGATGAGGGTGTATCAGGGACATAGCACGTCAACCCAGTTTTCCAGCACTGAGCAGTTGTTGGGAACACAAAACTACCCCACACAGGTGTAGTAGCTTGACTGTGAGATTGTAGCGTGAGGTTAGCAGTGAGGGAGTCCCAGCGTGGGGAGAGTACTATGCTATGGAGAAGGAAAACTCTTCTCACACTGATGTCACTGGACAGAAGTCAGCTCTTCACAGAAGCTTAGAAACTCACACATGCAACTTGTGAGAAATCCAGGTCATGTGAGCAAGTGAGGAACAAGATGATACACGCAGCAAGCTTAAAAACTAGGAACACACAGAAGCGATTGGCATGTGCTGGGCATGGTGGTGCACATCTACAATCCCAGTCTCTGGAAGGTGGAGGCAGGAGGATCAAGAGTTCAAAGGCCAGCCGGGCGGTGGTGGCGCACGCCTTTAATCCCAGCACTCGGGAGGCAGAGCCAGGAGGATCTCTGTGAGTTCGAGGCCAGCCTGGGCTACCAAGTGAGTTCCAGGAAAGGCGCAAAGCTACAAAGCGAAACCCTGTCAAGAAAAAACAAAAAAAAAAAAAAAAAAAAAGAGTTCAAGGCCATAGAGCTGGAGAGGCTCAGTGGCTAAGAGTACTTTCTGCTCTTCCAGAGGACCCAGGTTCGATTCCACATGGTGACTCATCCATCTGTAACTCTAGTTCCAGAGGATCTGATGGCCTTTGTGGGTATTGCATTGTATGTACATGGTGCACATACATGCAGACAAAAACACCCATACACATAAAAGATAATTTTTTTTTCCTTAAAAGCACTTGCTGCTCAAGCCAATGGCTTGAGTTTGATCTCTGGAACCCACAGGGAGAGGGGAGAACTGACTCCTGAAAATCATCCCCTGACCTCCACACATGTATGTGCCTTGGTACATGCACACCTGCACTCATACACACATCATGCACAGACAATTTAATAAATACATACACACAAATAAATAAATAGTTCAGGGCCAACCTAGGCTACATAGAAAATTTGAAGCCAGCCTAGGCTACATGCCTGGGATTTTCTTCCAGCAGTAACAGGCCTTTAGAAGATAGGATTTCCCCCCAGGACTTTGAGGCTAGATCAGTTTTCAACATAAACCATCCAAGGGGCATCCAGATAAGCTCTTCCAGGAGGAGCTCCTTACATGGCCAAGGACTGGGAACTCTGCCGTGCATCTTCCTTGTCTCCAGGGAGGCGTGCGGTGTAAGCCCACCTTCATAGCTGCTTCCGTCCCCTGGCAGGTGATCGAGCTGTGCCGCCCCCTGGACTCCCGGCTGGAGCATGTGGATTTTGAGTCTCTGTTCTCCTCCCTCAGCGTCCGGCACCTGGTCAGTGTTTTTGCCTCCCTGCTTCTGGAAAGGAGGGTCATCTTCATTGCAGACAAACTCAGGTACCAAGATCTGCTGCTTCTGATAGCATGTGTAAACGATGCCAGTCTTAGACTCTCAAGGGTGTAGAGATTGGGTTCTGGGGAGCAAGGATGACCTGGAGGCCTGTGAGGCCACTCGTGGGGTAAAGGGAGGTAGACTGCGTACGGCATATGCCTCTCTGGTATGTGGCCTGCTTTCCGTGTGGTGCGCTGTGAACGAGATACTCTCTTGTATGTGAGGGAAACCAAGGTGGAAGGTATGTGGACCTGCCCTCCAGAGCTCTCGTCCCAGTCGGGGACCAAGAGTAAGCAGTCTGCGTGGCACCATGTGGGGGGCTTGTTAGAGCCGTGAGCTCAGACGGCCAAGGGTGGGAGAGATGCTGACCTAGTGCCGCAGGCAGGAGGAGCCGTCTGTGGGAAGGCGAGGAGTCAGGAGAGGCTGAACATGGCTTCAGGAGCTGTGAGGTAGCTCACTGACTGGAGTGGAGAACAAGGTTGGTCAGGAGGAGATGGGCAGGCAGAGAGGACAAGGAGCAACTCGGAAAGACCACAAGACTAGGTGAAAGCGCAGACTTGCACAAGGCATTCTTTCCCTGTTTGTTATTAAACTAAACCATACAAATCATACATACACAGACACATACACATACACACACACACGCACACACACACCTGCCCCATAGGATGCCATCCATAGCCCAATGATCACATTTTCTGAATCAAAAAGGCCACATCACAAACCAAAGAAAATCCAGAAGGAAATAAGAATTTGTACTGATCCTGAACTTCTAGCAAAGGAAAAATTCCTTGCATTTTCATCATTTCAGGCCTTTAATCCCAGCACTCTGGAGGCTGGGGCAGGTGGATCTCTGTGAAGTCAGGGCAGCATGGACCACACAGTAAGACCTTATTTAAAAAACAAAACAAATAAAACCACTGACTTGGGCTCAGCAGATAAAGGAGCCTGCCACCAAGGTAGACAGCCTGAGTTCAATCCCCAGGACCCACTAGTACTAGGAGAGAGCTTACCTGCAAGTTGTCCTCCGGCTTCTGTGAATGTGTGCGCACATGCTCGCATACAATCAATGTATGTAAAAAAAAAAAAATTGCCAAAATATTAGCTTTCTCTGAACTGAAAGAATAGGAGCATATGAGGTGGCCGCCACCCCAAGAAGGGCCAGGATTGGGGCCACCAGCGGCTGAAGTAGTGACGGCCACCTGAGAGGCCCATCTGGCAAGGCGACTGGGAACTAACAGGAAAAGCAGCACTACCTGGGTGGTCTGAAGAGGAAACGCGACTCTGAGCTGTGGAGAGGGAACAGAAGAGGGAGGAAGAAAGGGACAGAGGGATGAAAAGACAACATGTTTCAACATGGAATTCATGGGGGGAGCAAGCATCCCGCCCTGTCCTCCACTGTAGCCATCTGGTCACCTTTATGCTGCCGTCTTTGGACAGTTGCCATTTGGCTATCCCGTGACTGTCCCCATCTCGTGTCTGAGCTCCTATTCACTTTTAAATGTCACCATTATTATGTTCCCTGTGCACTACTGTCAGCTCAGGAAGCAGGCGGCCCTGTCCTCAGCCTGCAGCTGGTGCTGGGAGCTGGGCAGCTCTCCAAGCTCCTGGGCACTGGGGAATTCAGACAGAGTTCTCAATGTTGGGGTCCTGGAAGCCAGGGATGACTAATAGCCCTTTAGTGACCGGGATCAGGTTTCATCGGCTCTGTGGTAACTGTCTCCATGTTCCGAAAGGCCCACTCCCCGCTCCCTAACAGCTCCCCATTCCCTTAGGTTCTCAAGGCTTGGATTTGAGGGAGGGGGGAAAGGTGGATTTCAGAAAGGTCTTGGCAACAAGTGGAGACCAGATAAATAAATCCAGAACCCTCCAGGAGTGGAGCTGGGGACACAGCCCCTAAGGAACTTCCTTCTAGGATGAAGATGTTAGACCAAGGAGGCCAAGCTGGAGAAGATGCCTAAGGTCGTGAGTGTGGTGGAGCTGAGCAGGCTCCAAGTATCAAGTACGAATTTTCTGGTCAGAGTACAGTGAAAGGGAGGATAGGGGCAGGTGGGGAGAAAGTGTCTGCCTAGCCAGCAGCCAGCGTGGGCTCCGAGTGTCAGAAGACCTGGGGAAACATTCTACCAAAGAGTCTAGAAAAGAGTGCCACCCACCTGCCTCTGCCCTGGACAGATTTCTGAGTGGGCAGAATGGACACTGGCCAGCCCCCTTGAGCAGATCTCCATGCTCCTGAGTGGTCTCTGCTCCAGAGCCTCAGCTAGTTCTCCAGGAGGGCCTTTGGAGTTTTTCTCCTCACCTTACCTTCCGTGGGGTCTGACATTCTGCTCTTGGAGATCTACTCACTGTGAACACATATGGCAGGGAAGGAAGGAAATCGTCCTTGGCGGCTTTTGCAGCAGATGTTGGAGGCCACAGAGGGAGATTTTTGTAGGGGTGGGTAGGGCAGCAGGAATATGGCTAATTTTTATGCCCTCTTTGTGCCGGAGCCTGGCTTTGTAGTAACTAGTGTGCACATATGCCTGTGTGCATACAAACTGTCTTAATTGCATTTTTATTATTTACTTATTTTTGAGACACTGTCTCATGTAAAGTGTCCTACGCTGGCTTCAAATACTCTATATGGCTGAGGATAGCCTTGAACTTCTGATCCTTCTGCCTCCACCTCCCAGCTGCTAGAATTACAAGCATACACCACCAAGCCCAGTTTATGTGGAATGGAACCCAGGCTTCTCACAAGCTAATAAGCAAGGAACTCTATCAACTGAGCTACATCACTTTTTTTATTTTTATTTTTTGGTTTTTGGTTTTTCGAGACAGGGTTTTTTTCTCTGTGTAACAGTCCTGGCTGTCCTGGAACTCACCTTATAGACCAGGCTGGCCTCGAACTCACAGAGATCTGCCTGCCTCTGCCTCCCGAGTGCTGGGATTAAAGGCATGCGCCACCACCGCCCGGCTGCTACATCACATCTTAAATTGCACACAGCCTCACACATGCACACCCCTCTCAGATCACACTGGGAGTTTTTTCCCAGAGCAGGAGAGACCCTGAACACTCAGCCCTTAATCCTGGGTCTCCACATTTATAGGGCATAGGGATTGATTGAGCCCTGGAGAGTGACTTTCTGGGCTCCAGTGTCCTATTTTCCCTGGAGGCAGACACTTTTGCTGTTAAACATGGCTCAGGATGTTTTCCCTCTTGCCCAGTAAATTTACATCCATATTACACTAGTCCCGTGCAGATTTACATGGAGGATATTGTAGGCAGGTTTCTCTCCTGCAAATTGTGATTTACAGGACGAGAACAAAACCTAACTGGAGAGATAAACA
>CABHPQ010160341.1:65974-85321 GCA_902168405.1 Peromyscus aztecus | reverse complement strand
AAAGTACTGGTAAGTCATGGCCACATGGCAATTTATAGATTAATAGAAATGGGTTAAGTTATAGGAGCTAGCTAGTGAGAAGCCTGAGCCATTAGACCATACAGTTTGTAAATAATATAAGCCTCTGTGTGTTTACTAGGGTCTGAGCGGCTGTGGACCAAGAGGGACTGGAGAAACCTTCCAACTACAGTAACCCTCCTATATACAAATGATAAACAAGCTGAGAAAGAAATCATGGAATCAACACCCTTTCCAATAGCCTCAAATAATATAAAATACCTTGGTGCAACTCTAATTAAGCAAGTGAAAGACTTGTATGTGAAGAAACTCAAGTCTTTGAAGAAAGAAATTGGAAAAGATGGAAGATGGAAAGATTTCCCATGCTTCTGGATCAGTAGGATTAGCATAGTAAAAATGGCCTCCTTACCAAAAATGGTCTACAGATTCAATGCAATCACCACTAAAAATCCCAACACAATTCTTTACAGACCTTGAGAAAACAATATTCAATTTCACATGGAAAAACCAAAAACCCAGGATAGCTACAACAATCCCGTACAATAAAAGAACTTCTGGAGTATAACCATCCCTGATTTCAAGCTCTACTACAAAACTATAGTAATAAAAACTGCATGGTATTAGCATAAAAACAGACAGATGGATTAATGGAATCAAATCAAAGACCCAGACATAAATATACATACCTATGGATATCTGATTTTTGACAAAGAAGCCAAAATTATACAATGGAAAAAAGAATGCATCTTCAACAAGTGATGCTGGCATAACTGGATGTCAGCATGTAGAAGAATACAAATAGATACATTTCTATTACCCTGCACAAAACTCAAGTCCAAGTGGATAAAAGACCTCAATATAAATCCAGATACACTGAACCTTATAGAAGAGAAAGTGGGGAATAGCCTTGAATGCATTGACACGAGAGACAACTTCCTGAACAGGACACCAATAGCAGACACTAAGATCAACGTTTTTTTCAAATAATTTATTATTTTTATTTTGTGTACATTATTGTTTTTCCTGCATGTTTATCTGTGTGAGGATGTCAGATCTTAGAGTTACAGTTGTTAGCTGCCATGTAGGTGCTGGGAATTGAACCCAGGTCCTCTGGAAGAGCAGTCTGTGCTCTTAAGCATTGAGCCATCTCTCCAACAATAAAGAGCAATTTTTGGCTGTCTAGGAACTCTCTCTGTAGACCTGGCCTTGAACTTACAGAGATCCATGTACCTCTGCCTCCCAAGAGCTAGGATTAAAGGTGTGCCACCACTGCTCTGAGATCAACACTTAATAAACGGGACCTCATGAAACTGAAAATAGAACAGCAGCCTACAGACTGGGAAAAGATCTTCACCAACCCTACATCTGACAGAGGGCTGGTTTCCAAAAAAGTAAAGAACTCAAGAAACTTGACATCAACATCAACAGAGGAGTCTCAAATGGCCGAGAAACACTTAAATACTCAACATCCTTAGCCATCAGAGAAATGCAAATCAAAATGACTCTGAGATTCCATCTTATACCCATCAGAATGGCTAAGACCAAAACCACAAGTGACAGCTCATGCTGGAGAGGATGTGCAATGTTGTGGGATACTTGATCACACTGTGAAGATGTGTCTCTGAAGAGGCACCTTCTGATTGGTTTAATAAAGAACTGAATGGCTAATAGCTAGGCCGGAGAGGAGAGGTGGGACTTCTGGGCAGAGATAGGAACTTTGGGAAGGAATCAGAGAGGTATAGATTCCTCTGTGAGATGTGGAGGAAGTCAGATGTACAGTATGGAGGAGAGGTAACAAGGCATGTGTCAGAATGTAGATTAATATAAATGGGTTAATTTAAATTTTAAGAGCTAGTTGAGAACAAGCTTATGCTAAGGCCAAGATTTTACATTTAATAAGAAATCTGTGTCATTATTTGGGAGCTGAAGGTCTGAAGAAAAACCTATTACATTTGGTGTCCAAGCAGGAGGCCCATATATCCAAGCAAAAGGCTTGTGAGCGGCTGGCATGCTACCTGGCAGAGACTAGGTAGAAACACAGGCTGCAGCATGGCCCAGAAACTTCCCAGAGCTGGGGTGGGTAGGTGCAGCTCACTGTTGGTACCCACAGGCATGAGGTTAGGCTCTCATAGAAAGACAAGCAGTAGCTGCAGCCTTACCAATGGGGTAGCCTACTGGACCAACCCAAGCGGGGCAGGGCCAGCTGTCAGTGCTGTGAAGAGTGCATAAGGAGCCTGCAAATGCACAGAAGGGCTTTGCAACATTTTTCACAGCATGCAGAAAGCCTGGATGGAGAAAACCTATGAACATGTAGAGTATTATTAAAAATGTGCTTAGGTGCTGAAGAAAGAAAAGAAAATGTGTATAGATAGTCATAGAAAAAATAGTTTAAAAATAGTGCAGTCTTTAAAGAGACAGTAAAGTAATATAAAAAAGAATAAGCCATGTAAGGATGGGAAATATAAAACAGGACATTTGAACCCTATATGATGCTTTATTAACTTTAAATTTTTTAAATGATAATGAATAAAAAATGACAGCTGCTGGAAAATATTGTACTGTGGAAAAAGCTACTGAATTGAACCAGCCTATATATTTTAAGGATGTCTTAACTTCAGAATGGAAGTCAGAAAATGTGTTGTGTTGGGGGAGGTTATGACTTCATTTCCACAAGAAACAAAAAGCTATGGATTCCTTTGAAATTAATAAAGACTAGATTTGATCTGAGGAGACCTCCTGAAAATCTTGGCTGAAGGAAGAAACCAAGAAAAACTACAAGACAGATGATGTATATGCTGATCCCTCTACATGTGAACAATTCTGAGGCTGGATGAGACATGATCAATCTTATTGGCTACAGAGTCCTCCAGGTGCAGAAGGACCCCATTGAGCTGCTCCATCTTTATGTTGTATCGGGCCTCCACATCCCTAAGGCTGTTCTCCAAGCTGATCTTCTGATTTTTCATGGCTTCCAGGTCAATCTCCAAGGCCTGGAAGGTGCGCCTCAGGTCCGTGAGTGTGGTCTCAGCATCTCTGATTTCAGCAGACTGGGTGGTGACTACCTTGGTGCTCTCCTCAATCTGCTGGGACCAGTACTTGTCCAGTTCCTCACAATTCTTCTGAGCCAGCTCCTCATACTGGGCCCAGATGTCAGCCATGATCTTGCTGAGGTCCTCAGATTTGGAGGCATCCACTTCCACCATCAATCTGGATCTGGCAATCTGGGCTTCCAGTCTTTTGACTTCCTCCTCGTAGTTCTTCTTCATGAACAGCAGTTCCTCCTTGAGGGCTTCAATTTCTGTCTCCAGCTGCAGCCTCGTGATGTTGGTGTCATCCACTACCTTTTGGAACCCATGGATGTCGCTGTCCACAGACTGGCGCATGGCCAGTTCTGTCTCATACTTGACTCGGAAGTCATTAGCAGCAAGACGAGCATTATCTATCTGCAGGTCGATGCGGGCATTGTCCACAGAATTTGCAAAGATCTGAGTCCTCAGGTCCTCGATGATCTTGAAATAGTGGCCCCAGTCTCTGACACCCTGGGACCCCTTCTTCTCCAGATGTTCCCAGATTTTGCTCTCCAGTCTCCTATTCTCAGTCTCCAGGCTCTTCACCCTGTCCAGGTAGCTGGCCAGGGGTCGTTCAGTTCTTGCATGGTCCCCTTCTTGATCTGGATGCCACCCATTCCAACCAGGCCTGCAGACCCCATGGAGCCACCCCAGACGCTTGTGAAGCGGACATGGAGACCTGGGAACCGGAGCCCCCAACACCTGCATAGACACTGGCCGCGCTGCTAGCAGGACGGGCCGCTGGCTGGGCGTCAGCACAGAGCCCTGGGCCCGGTAGTTGGTGGAAGAGGTGGTGGAGCGGGTGGTGAAGCTCATGTTGTCTGGAGAGGAGAGTGAAGCGAGAGACCTGGACAGGAGTTCGGACGGCCGTCGCCATCCTTTCATATGGCATGGATGGAGATTTATATTAGAGTTTTGTTATGCAGTCCAAATGGACTTATAAAGTTGACAGATGTCTTTTACCTGCTCAAACATGGAACAGAGAATCATCATCAGCTGATTTGTGCACACCATACATTCTATACTTGTGTTAATGCAGATATGTATGTTACCTTTAAAAGTCTGTGTGTTTTCAGAACAAAAGGACTAGACATCAATGAAGACAAAACAAGAAGCCAGGTAATCCTGCATCTCAAAATGCCTCTGTTGCAGTTTCCTCAAAAACCTGCATCCAGAACAGCTTCAAAGTGGTTAGTTGAGATAGTCCAACCTCACAGACTACTCCAGCCAGGACTTCAGTTAAACCCTGCACTCTCCCATCACACAGAGACTAGACAATGAATGATACAGCTAGCTCTCCCAGGACTTGACCATTATCCCAGTTTTCCCAGCCCCCCTAAAGATGATGTCACCATCAGACAGCAGGAAGTAATTTTAAGAACATGACACCCACATTCCCAAGAAGTGAGGTGAGTGGTTTTTGGTCATTCAGTGGGTTGTGGATGTTTGCCATTGTTCAGGGGAGAAAGTTGCAAGTTGGTATTGGTCATGGTCAGGGAGGAAGCTAAACCAAGGAGGTTAGATTAAGGAATTTCTTTCTTTCTTTTTCTTTCCTCTATCCTTCTTTTTCTCCTATCTAGTAAAAAAAGAATACAGAAATGATAGGATAAAAGGGTAGATTATCAACTCTACTAAAAAGCAACTAGTAGTCTCAAATATTTTACATTGATGTGGATTTTTGTATATCGATACAAATTTAAGGTTATTTTTGTTATAACATGTTGTATATGTGTTTCTACTCTTATTTAAGGTATTGTAGCTATGTCGCTCATTTAAAAATGCAATGTAAAGTTCTAGTCCTAGAAAGCTGTTATTGCAAACTGTTTTGGATAATTAAGAAATGCAGGTTAGTAGTTAGTCATCTATAACAATCAAACTTGTAGTCATGTTAGGTATGTTTTCAACATTAAATGGATATATTTTAGATATATAGGTGGTCTTCAATCACTTCAGAAATCTACAGAATGTGGCATTTGAGATGTTTTAATAATATAAGGCTTTTCATGACAGTGAGATATGTCTTTTCCTGGCAGCACCAATCTACTTCAGAGAAGATGATGGACATCAAAGAACCTCCATATGGAGTTTTCCTTCAATGTGGCAAAGCTAGCTATTTGAGCAAGAAACTTGCCTTGACTGTCAACAGTATGCCGTCCAAAATGGACAAGCAGGACACAAAGGAAGGCAACTGCCAAACTTTGCTAAGATAAGGAAGGCGAGTCCTTCAAAATTCCTGCTTCACAGAAAAGTCTATCAGATATTCTAGGCTTGTAGGCAGGAGATGGATGCCCCAATGTTACAGAGGAACATTGGGTGACTGTCCAGGCAGTCAGCTACCTCTGTCATTTCTATAGTTTTTGAAATTGCTTGCTCTGCACCTCCTGGTTACTGGGGCAATATTTTATCTTTCTCAGATTTCTGATGGGGTTGAACACTAGATAGTTATAGTTTACAGTTTTCCCTGTTACCAAATTCAGAAAAGAAAATAATAAAAAAGATTTTTAAGTCTATAATGGTTGAGAGACATAAAAGGTTAAGTTGCTTATCTAAAAAATGTTTTAAGGCCTAAAAAGATACTATTAGGTTGGTTATATAAGTTATGATAAAATGTAATTTCAGTACAAAACTTTGGATTTACCAAGATAAGATAGATAATAGAGTATTTTCTCCAAAGCTGTCAAATACAAATGGACTGTACATTGTGAATGTAATTCTCATCTGATAATTGCTCTTATTGTATATAGTTTTTCTGTGTTACAGTTAAAACTTTTCATTTTTATTTAGACAAAAAGGGGGAAATGTTGCAGAATATTTGATCACACTGTGAAAATGTGTCTCTGCCAAGGCATCTTCTGATTGGTTTAATAAAGAGCTGAGTAACCAATAGCTAGGCAGGAGAGGGTAGGTAGGACTTCCAGTCAGAGATAAGAACTCTGGGAAGAAATCAGAGAGTCAGTGATTCACCAACAAGATGCAGAAGAAGTCAGATGTACAGTATGGAGGAGAGGTAACGAGCCACATGGCAGATTGTAGGTTAATATAATCGGGTTAATTTAAGTTTTAGGAGCCAGTTGGGAACAAGCCTAAGCTAAGGCTAAGCTTTCATAATTAATAAAAAGTCTGCATCATTATTTGAGAGCTGGCAGTCCAAAGAAAGTCCACGTACAGCGCAGCAGTGGGAACACCTTCTTCATCGCTGGTGGGAGTGCAAACTTGTACAGCTACTTTGGAAATTAATATGGTGGTTTCTCAGAAAATTGTGAATAAACCTACCACAAGATCCAGCTATACCTCTTTGGGGCATGTAACCGGAGAATGCTCAATCATACCACAAGGACACTTGCTCAACTATGCTCATAGCAGCTTTGTCTGTAATAGCCAGAACCTGGAAACAACGTAGATGTCCCTCAACCGAGGAATGGATAAAGAAAATGTGGTACATCTACACAACGAAGTATTACTCAGTTGTTAAAAACAATGACACCATGAAATTTGAAAACAAATGGATGGAACTAGGGAAAAAAAACTCAGGATGCTGAGTGAGGTAACCCAGACCCAGAAAGATAAATATGCTGTGTACTCACACATAAGTGGATAATAGCTGTAAAAAAAAAAAAAAAAAGAAAGGATAACTGTTACAAGCCACAGACCCAGAGAGAGTAGGTAACAAGGAGGCCTCAAGAGAGGACGCCCAGACCTCCCTGGGAAGGGGAAATAGAAGAGAATTCATGAGTGGACTGCAGGCATGTGGGGACAGGAGCATGAGGAATCAGGTTGGGGGTGGAGGACAGAGGAGGAGAGTACTGAAAGAGACTACTGGACCCAGGGGTCGGGGGAATGGAATTTCAGGGTCAGATAAAAACCTGGTGCAAGGGAATCTTCCAGGAATCTACAAGAATGACCCCAGCTAAGACTCCTAGCAATAGTGAATATGTAGCCTTAACTGGCCATCTCCTGTGACCAGGCAAGACTTCAAGTAGAGAGAATGGGAAGACAACCCAGCCATACAACCTTCAACCTACAGTCTATCCTGCCTATGGGATGTACTGGAGTAAGGGTGGCCTAGAGATTTGAGGGAGTAGCCAGTCATTGACTGGTCTAGCCTAAAACCCATACCAAGAGACTAAGCCCAACCCTGACACTGCCTGGAACACCAGGACCCACAGGCTGACTGACCCAGAGACCTAGGATAGAACCTAACATAACTGAAGATGGAAAAAGTCAATGTAATGATGCCTAATGATATTCTGCTATACTCATAGATTGGTGCCTAGCCCAATTATCACCAGAGAGACTTCACCAGCAACTGATGGAAACAGATGCAGACTCACAGCCAGACATTAAGCAGAGCTTGGGGAATCCTGCAGAAGAGGGGGACAAAGGATTGTAGGAGCCAGAGGGGTCAAGGACATCACAAGAAAACCCATAGAATCAACTAACCTGGGTTCATAGTGGCTCACAGAGACTGAACTGACAACCAGGGAGCCTGCATGGGACTGACCTAGGCCCTCTGCAAATGTGTTACAGTTGTGTAGCTTGGTCCTCTTGTGGGACTCTTAACAGTGGGAGCAGGGGCTGTCTCTGACTCTTTTCCTGTTTTGAAACCCTACTCCTCACACTGGATCTTCTTGCCCAGCCTTAATACATGGGGAGGTGCTTAGTCTTACAACTTGATATGCCATGTTTGTTTTGTTGATATCCATGGGAGATCTTCCCTTTTCTGAACAGAAATGAAGGAGGAGTAGATTGGGGGAGTGGGAATGGGAGTGGGGGGGCTGGGAGGAGAGCAGGGAAGGAAAACTGTGGCTGGGGTGTAAAATTTTTTAAAGGTTTTAAAAAAGAAATTATCAAAAAAACAAGTTAATCAATAAAAAGAAAATCTGTAGAACTCACAAAAAATAAACTGGAGATCTAAACATAAAGTTCTCAATAAAATAAACAAAAAAACGTCTAAGAAATACTTCAAAAAGTGTTTATCACCCCTAGCAATCAGTGAAATACAAATTAAAACAACTTTGAGATTTCATCTCACCCCAGTTAGAATGGCCAAGATCAACATAATTATTGACAATAAATGCTGGTGAGGTTGTGGAGAAAAATGACTCCTCATTCACTGTTGGAAAGGCAAATTGGTGAAGCCACTTTAGAAGTCAGTATGGAGAATCCTCAAAAAACTAAAAATAAATCTACCATATGAGGCAGTTATTCCAGGACATATACCCAAGGATTTGACCTACTCAACAATGTTCCTAGTTGCCTTATGTGAAGCAACATATGGTAGTTTGAATCTAATTGGCCCCCATAAGCTCATTGGGAGTGGTACTATTAGGAGGTATGGCTTTGTTGGAGTAGCTACGGCCTTGTTGGAGGAAGTGTGTCACTGTAGGGGTGGGCTTTGAGATCTCATATGCTCAAGATACACCCAGTATCTGAGATCACTTCCCATTGCCTGTATATCAAGATGTAAAATTCTCAGCTCCTTCCCCAGCACCATGTCTGCCTGCATGCCACCATGTCCACCATAATGATAATGGACTAAACTTCTGAAAAGGTAAGCCACTCCAGTTAAATGTTTTTCCTTTATAAGCATTGCTATGGTCATGGTGTCTCTTCACAGCAATAGAAACCATAAGATAGAAGCTGGTACCAAGGACTGGAGTATTGCTGTGATAGGCCTGACCATGCTTTTGTTTGGAGGAATTTGGGCTTTGGAAGTTTGGATTAGGAAAGCAGTGCAGTGTTTCAAGCTCTGCTTAATGGGCCATACTAGTAGGAGCATGGAAGACAGTGGTGTTAAGAGTTATTTGAACTGTGGGGGGCTGACTCAAGAGGTTTCAAAGGAGAAGAATTTTAGTATGTGGCCTTAAGATTGTTCTTGTGATATTTTATCCTTGTCCAAAGAGTCTGCCTGAGGCTAAAGTGAAGAGGTTTGAATTAATTCTGGTGGCAGAGGAAATCTCAAAACAGCCTAGTATAGACTCTGTCATGTGGCTACTAGTGTACATGCTTATAAAGATTTATAATAGAAAGGAGCAAGGTGAGAAAGGAAAAATACAAAATGTACAATTTGAGGAGAAAAGGAGCACCATGAAGTGGAATGGAGCTAAGTTCTGTGTTCAAGGGGATAAACAGAATAAGAAATGGAATAAAGAGAGTGATGACCTCAGGGAAAGATCACACCCAGCTAAGTTTCCAACCTGCAGAAGGAACTCTGAGTTTGAGGCCAACCTGGTCTATAGATCCAGTTTCAGGACATCAAAGCTTAGGCAGTAAAAGTAACCATCAAAAACAGAAAGTTGGTGAAGATGTAATTAAACAAGACAGCCATGTTCTAGCCCCAGAAAACAGAACTTGGCAGCTTCAGCCACATGGTTCTAGAGCTAAGGACAGAAGAAAGGGGTTATGGAATTTGCCTCTAAGACTTAGGAAAGCCATTGAGGGTAGGCATGTGTTAGGGATGTCCCTGAATGGAGACCTAGAGAGGTCATTCAATGAAGAAGCTATGAAGGAAAAGCCTTGTTAGAGGAAGTGTGTCACTGTGGGGGTGGGCTTTGAGGTCTCTTTCTCAAACTTCACTCAGAGTGACAGTCAACTTCCTGCTGCTTTCTGGCCAGCACCATGTCTGCCTGCACGTTGCCATGCTCCCCATCATGATGATGATGGAGAGAACCTTTGAAACTGTAAGCGTCACCTCAATTAAATGTTTTCTTTGGTCATGGTGTCTCTTCACAGCAATAAGAAACCCTAACTAAGACAATTCCCATTGTATATATGTATGAGAGAGAGTGTGTGAGAGAGAAAGAAAGAGAGAGATTTATTCTGTAAGTTCTGTGACTCTAGAGAATGCTGGGTATAAGTCAAAATTGTCATGTTGTATCTGCAACCACTACTATGTTCTCCCTAAACAAATGTTGCAATGTTACTCTGACCCTCATCTAACACTGATGTAATTATGGCCATTGCCTTTTAAAATGCTGTACTCATGAGCTTCAGCTCCAAGGGACTTTAAGACATGAGGCCACTCTTGGTCACCAGCCAAAATTAAAGGACTCTTATAATCTTTTTTTAATTTTTGTCTTTTGAGACAGGATTTCTCTGTGCAGCCCTGGTTGTCCTAGGGCTTGTTCTGTAGCCCAGGCTGGGCTCGAACTCAGAGATCCACCTGCCTCTGCCTACCCAGCGCTAGGATTAAAAGTGTGTGCCACCACTGCCCAGTTTATAATATTAATCGGCTTAATTAGCATGCTGGCCTGTATCTTTCTAACATGGACTTACTACAAAAGCCCCTTTCCTGCAGCCTGGCTTCCATGGTTCCAGAAAACACTGTGCAAGCTGCCAAGGGCAGGAGCAATTAAGCAGTCCTTGGAGGCAACATCTGTACCACGAAAATGACAAGCATGGCAAGACATCTGTAAAAGTGCAATCGGTGGCACCCCGTGTCAGTGGCAGCCAACAGCTGTCTAACTGGGTGCAAGGTCCATTCAACAGGAGGGCAATCATGTCTGGGATTAGAAACCTAGCCAGTTTCCTGGCACAAATGAGGTTATGGACTTAGAAAAAAGATCGACTTCCACCACTTTGCTAGACTAGCATAATTTCTCTAAATCTTCCTCTACCCACAGATAAGTGTTGAAGGGACTCTAGCCAGCCCAAGCACAGCCAACATGGCTCTGGCCAGCCTTGCTCTTCCCCCATGCCCTCTACTTTGCCAAAAAACATTAGATTACATTCCTAAAGCTAGCCACCAGTGTCTATTCCCTTATTTGACCACTTCCTCCTCCTGAGGCTGACTATCAAGGTCCAGCTATCAAAGTACTAAAGCTCAGAAATCAAAAGCCCACTTTAGCAGCCCTAATTAATGTACCCAATCAAAATTAAATACCTCTCCTGCAGCGGCCTGAGCATCATGCTCAGACCTGTCGGTGTGGCTGTGGCAGCTGCAGCTTTGATCTCTCCAAAGAGTGAGCAGTCCAGAACTTCTCCTCCAGCCTGGTGAGGTGGGACACAGAGAGGACCTCCTCAAAGAAAGGAGGCTGTGAGGAACAGCACTCACGTCTGTCAGGCACCATGACTGGCATCATCAAGAAACAGATCATGGATGCTAGGAAGCACCACAGCCTGTCCTGGACACGGCAGCCATGTGCCCCATGGGGTACAGTGGGAAATGAATAAGAAGATGATGGCGTGATGGGAGAGAAGTAAGTGAGCAAATAGATGTTGGAGAAATGGAAGATGAGCAGTTAGTGTGCTGAGGCGAGGCAGGCAGGAGACGCAAAGGCAGTTACAGTTCTGGCTCCTTGGAAAAGTCTGCTGGGCACCAATAGAACCAGTAACAGACAAGTGCTAACGGACCTATTCCCTCTTCCTTTGAGAAAGTCAACCACTGTATGAGCTGTTGTGATGCCCAGAGCTGCATCCTAGCCCAGGAAGAAGAGCAGCAGTGCCTGCAGAACGGAGACCCACGACTGAGTGGACACGTCCTGCGTGTTTGTTTCTCATCGTTAGCCTAGCTGCTAATCTCTCTGGATGGCTTTGGTGGCAGTTCAGCTGTGAGACTGGACACCTCTGTGTTGAGCCACAGTTTACCGTGCTGTGTCTGACCTTGGCCAGAGACTTATTTCCTTTAGAAGCTTTGGGTTGGACAAACACTTGATTACACCCAGAGGCCCCACCAACCACCACACAGAGTGGGCAGGAAGAAGATACACAGAGACTCTGCCCAATGCATGGCCCGCCTGCAGCATGAATCACTATGATGTGCAAGTGTGGGGTGGAGAGATGGGAGACAGAGAGAAGAGGAACAGCTTGAGCACTGTGAAGAGAGGAGGATATGGAGACAGGAGGGTGGAGAGAAACAGTCTAATGTGAGTAGCCTGTGAAGCCACCTGAGCCCATGGTGAAGTCCCATCCCATGCTGCCACTGAGGGCCATGTTGGAGTCCAATGCCATGCAGCAGCAGGGGTCTGTGCTGATGTCTATGACCCATGTTACCACTAACGGCCATGTGGATGTCCCTGGTCTGGACTGCTGCTGGGGACCATGTTGATATCATTTGAACAGAGTTGGCCCCGCCCTTCCCTAGCTATGGCACTAGGGAGAGATACCATTGCCCCTGGCCAGCTGCAGCACTCAGAAAAGTGGGCACTGCATGTACCTTGCCCAGGCAACACAGGACGGCTGTCCCTATTGGTGGGGGTTAGGGTTTGTGGGGGGCTCATAATAAACTGGCCCTGAGGACATGAGCATGGGAGAGCTGGCCCTGCTACTTGTCTGTCCTATGGTGGCATGGACAAGGGGAAGATGCCCCTCCCCTGATCCCTCACCACCTGCAGCAGGTGGAGAGCTGGCCCCAGGGTCATGAGAGTGGGAGAACTGCCCTTCCCCTCACTGGCTGAAGCAATGGGGAGAACGGACCCTGCACCTCGCCTGGGCAACACAGTAGAGCTGGCCCTGGTGGTGTTGGTGTGGGTGAGCCAGCCCTGAGGGCTTGCAAGCTGGAGAACTGGCCCCACCCCTTGCTGCCTGCAGCACTGAGTAGCTAGCCAAGGCAGTGCTGGAGAACTTGCCCTGGTGTTGGGGATGCAGGAGAGCTGGTGGGCTGACCAACTCAGCTACCACCCAGGGCCAGATCCAGGGCCATGAGTTGGCTCACCCCAACAACCATCCCATCTACGAACTCCTGGAGCATGTGAAGGGGTCAGTCTTGCAGTTCCAAAGCTGCAGGATCTTCACAACACAGGGCAGCAACAGGATATCCAAGAGGAGCCCCAGAGAGAATCCAGTATTAACAGTGTAGCAGATGCCAGAGACCTCCAACCAGACCAATGACTCTTCCCAGTGAACATTTACATGTAAAGATATATGGACGGAAGGGGACACTGTGTGGCTTACTGTGACATACTGCAGCTTCCACAAGACTTTTTAAATGTTACTTTCTTTGTTGGTAGAAGGTTGCAAGGGCAGAGGGAAGACACAAAAGGATGGAGAGATGAGTGATGGGGTGCATGATGTGAAATCCACAAAGAATCGATAAAAAGTTAAAATTTTAAAAAATTAAACACCTCATCCTCACATGGGTTTTTCCCTTTTACATTTACAAACTGCCATTTGCCTGTGGGTCAAGGCAGTCTCCCCTCTGTCCAGAGGCAGTCCTTTGTCCCTCTGGGACAAATACCCCTTACCCCTCTCCCTTGTTCCCGTCCCTTTCTCCCTCGTCCTCTATCTCCTGTCCTTGTCTCTTATTCCCTATCTCTGGGGTAAATCTTCTTTGTGCTGAGAACTTGGTCCTGGGGGCCTGAACCAATACCGATCCCTTCAAATGTGGCTGCCACTCCTCATCACAGGAGCTTTTCTTTACAGAAAATGGAGGATTCTATGAGCAACTGCATCAGGATCATGATGGGGAAACATGCAGAGACGACCAAACCAAACTAGAGGGAACTCATGAAAGTTGGATCAATGGCTGTGGAGCCTACATGGGACAGGACTAGGCCCTTTGCATGGTGAGACAGTTGTGTAGCTTGATCTGTTTGGGAGGTCCCCTGGCAGTAGGATCAGAATCCATCTCTGGTGCATGAGCAGGCTTTTTGGAGCCCACTACCTATGATGGAACACCTCGTGCAGCCTTGAGGCAGGGGGAAAGGCTTGGTCTTGCGACTACTGGATGTGCCTCCTCATGGGAGGCCTTGCCTTCTTGTGGGTGGGAGAGGGGGTTGGGATGAGAGGGGGAGGCTGGGGGATGAGAGGAAGGAAGAAGGAGATCTTTGATTGGTGTGTAAAATGAATGAAAAAAATTCTTAATTAGAAAAAAAGGAAAGAAAAAAAGGAAAGGACATGGAGACTGTCACAGAAAACCACAACTGGATGCAAAGCAGAGATCCACAGACCATGGGGATTCCAGCCCCAGTACATATATCCCTTCATCTATAGCTCAGAAGAAAGAGTGAAGAAACTGGAAGAGCCAGAACCCCAGGAAGTCTGCAGTGAAATAGTGTCTCCTAGAAATGGCTGCATCTAAGACCAGAATAACAGCAATATCAACAGACATGTTAAAGTAGAGGGAGGAACATTGTGGAGTCCCACCTCTAAAGAAAGAATGACCAGCAATTATTGTCTGCTGAGAAAGGAGAATTAGCCTCTCCAAGGGATGAGCTCTCTTGGTGTTTGTCCCATACAGAGTGGTCATCCCTGAAGCCATATGCACCCAACCTACAAAAAGGGACTCATCATGATTCCTGGTTTATCTGGAATCCACGGCTGACCACTTGACTCCCATATTTGTGCATATGTGTGTGTATTGGGGGAGGGGGAATTACAATGCCCCTTTCTCTTTGTGGACTCATGGCAATATTAACCATAATGCTTCCTGTAACACTAACCCTGAGAGCTCCCAAGTCTTGACTCTGACAAATTTTACTAGCTCAGCTTTATCTAAAAATAATAGATTTATATACAAATTACCTGATTTCCTTAATGACTTATGCAGTACGATACATCTAAATAACAGTTTGCCCTTATAAATAATACATTTTTTTTGGTTTTTTGAGACAGGGTTTCTCTGTGTAGCTTTGCACCTTTCCTGGATCTCCCTCTGTAGACCAGGCTGGCCTCAAACTCACAAAGATCCACCTGCCTCTGCCTCCCGAGTGCTGGGATTAAAGGCATGTGCCATCACCGCCCGGCAATAATACATTTTAAAAGGTCAGTAATTACTGATTTGATTGGAATCTGTGGCTGACCATTTGACTCACATATTTGTTCATAAACCTCTGTGTGTGGGTGCACACATGTGTATGCATGTGTATAATATATATATAATCAAAGATAAAGAGGCTATCAATATGAAAGTGGGGAGCATGGGAAGAGTTCAAGGAAAGGGAAGGGAAGTGATGTAATTCTATTTCAATTGAAGACATACAATGAAAAGAAAATTCCAGCCAGGAGGTACTGGCTCACACCTTTAATCCCAGCACTCAAGAGGCAGAGGCAGGCAGATCTTTGTGAGTTCAAGGCCATGTGGTCTACATAATGAGGTCCAAGCCAGCCAGAGCTATACAGTGAGATATGTCTCAATAGAAAGGGTGGGGGACTGGAGAGATGTCTCAACAGTTAAGAGCACTCACTAGTAGTGCTTACAGAGGAACCAAGTTCTGCCCCACCACTACCAAATGGGAGCGCTCAGCCACCTTTAACTCCAATTTTAGGAATTCTGGCGCCCTCTTCTGGCCTCCACAGACACTGAAAACATGCAGTGCACTTATATACCCACAGACAAAACACACACACGAAAAATAAAAACAAATAAATGTTTTTAAAAAAACAGTAAAGTCAAAATATTGCCCAATAATGAAAAATGTAAACCAAATTAGACAAATGTATGAAAGGAAATAGTAAATAATATATAATTTTAAAATACTGCTGAAAATGAAATTAAAATGACAATCAAGGTAAAAAACAAAACAGAAGGAAGGAAAGAGATAGGGAGGGAGGGAGGAAGAAAGGAAGGTTCTGTAGTTCCTTCTTTATGGTTCTGAAAACTGGACACTATCATTTTGGGGCTTGAAGGCAGAATGGCAGGTCTAACCTGTGAACCCAACCCTGGTTAACTCTGTTGCTCAGTCTGTACAGGGTGAGAGCCTGATATTTACCACAGTCATCTTCACCCTAGTACTGTCCCTTCTTTGCACACTTGTGGCCTCTGCTGGCCACACTTAAATTTGCGATCTGTGGCCTATACCTCACAGAGAGAAAATATTTGTAAGCCATATATTCAATGAGAGGTTGATATTCAAACACATAAGCAATTTAAATGACTCAACAGCAAGAAACAGCCTGATTTGGGGCTGTATTGTATAATGTAGTATAGTATATGGTGTAATATTATTATTAACATGAGAACTTGGGCATAAGCAAGAAAGGAAAGGTTATGGTTTAATAGTGATGCATTTACCCATCGTATTGACAAGGATCCATTTTTGTTATCTTGATACAACATAGAGTCACATAGGAAGAGGGAACTCCAATTGAAAAGATGCCTCTACTGCATTGGCAAGTCTATGGGACATTTTCTTGATTAATGATTGATGTGGGAGGGCCCAGCTCACTGTGGGAGGGGCCACCCCTGGGCAAATGGTCTTTGGTTATAGAAAAAGGCAAGCTGAGCAAGTCAGGGAGAGCAAGCCAATAAGCAGCAATCCTCCATAGTCTCTGCTTCAGCTCCTATATTCCTGCCTTGAGTTTCTGTCCTGTTTTCCTTAGTGACTGACTGTGAGCCAGGACATGTAAGCCCAATAAACACTTTGCTCCCCTCCCCCAACAAAAATTAAACATAAACAAAATATCTGATCGTGTATTTCTCTAAGAATGATATATGAATGGTCAACAGGTCTATGAAGAAAATGCCCACTAGCATTAATGATTATGGAAATGCAAAGTAAAATACCAGTACCACCGCACATCCACTGGAGTGACTACTACCCAAAGGATGAATGAAGCATTGATAAGGTTGTAGAAAATGGAGAATCCTTGTGCACAGCACTAGCAAAGATGTATATTACTACAGCCATTTTGGTCAAAGCATGAACAGTTTCTGTGAACCAGAAGGAAAATGTTGTGAGGTGTAGTCTACAGCCTGTGTAATGGTTAATCTTGGTTGTCAGTTGGATCTGGAATCAACTAAGAGACACCCCTCAGAGCAGGTGTATGAGGATGGTTTGGTTTTTTTTGGAGGGGGGGAGAAACTAACCTGGGAGGAAGATCCTTCCCCAGAGTGGGCATCGGTTTCTGTATCTGGGCTGTGACCCAGATCCAAGGTGTCCAAATGCTGTAGAAAAAGCTTTTTTGCGTTTCATGTTTTCAAACATGAAAAAGCTGTTGCGTTTTGATGTTTGTCTTTCTTCTTGCTAGTGAGTGTATTTACCTTGGGGCTACCACAGCCACTGCTGCTGCCACAGCTGCCCAACAGCAAAGCCCACAGTCTTCAGCCTTCCAATGTGGAGTACAGACCAGTGAACCCCCAGAAGTCCTCTAGGCATTCAGTGGCAGACTAGGTCCACATATAAGTGAATGCATACCATTTTTATCTTTCTGGGTCTAGGTTACCTCACTCGGGATGATTTTTTATTTTATAATTTCTGATGCCCTAGAGAATCCTGCCAATGAATATGCTTATTAGCTTAATTTGATTGCTCCATATAGTGTGCAGATGTTAAAACATCGCACATCATTCTCTATCAATATGCACAATTGTAACTTGGCAAATAAAAGCTAGAAATGCATTGTAATCCATAAATATACATAATTATAATTTGTCAATTTCAAAGCAGCAGATACAAATCAAGCAGTTAATTATGGGAAAAGAAACAAAAATCAAATACCTGTTGGAGATTACTGTTTAACTCAGTAAACATTGTCACTATTTCATTGGCTAGGGACTTTTTTGCACTGTTTGTTTTTTCGTTTGCTTATGTCTGTTATTTCTGCTTGATGATTAAAATGCTCTAGAATGCTATATAGGCCATATGCCCAGAAACTTTGATGAATCTTAGCTTACTAATTTTACTGAGCATTACAAATTTCCATATAAAAATAATAACATTTAAGATAGGCGTGGTGGCATGCACACACCTGTAGCATGAATCTTAAAAGTTCTTATTAATAAAATCAAGCCTGAGGCATGTATTGGGGTGAACACTGGAAGATCAGAGAGACAGAACAAGCCACAGCTAACCTCACCTGGCCAACATCTCAGCTGATCTTGTTTCCTCAGACTGGAAGCCTCTGGGTCCTCATCCCAATGGCTCTCAGCTGAACTGCTGCTCGAAAGCCTGAAGCTTAACCAGCTAAAAGCTTAACCAGCCAAATGCTTCTAGTTTCTGGTCTTCACGCCTTATATATCTTTCTCTTTCTGCCATCACTCCCTGGGATTAAAGGCTCGCTTTCTGGAATTAAAGGCGTGAGTAACCATACTTGGCTGTATCCTTGAACACATGGATTTCTGCCTCTGGAATGCTAGGATTAAAGGCGTGTGCTACGCCTGCCTATCCTAAGTATCTAGTGGCTTTTCTGTTCTTGACCCCAGATAAGTTTATTAGGGTACACAATATTTTGGGAAACACAATACCACCACACACACCCATAATCCAAACACTTAGGAGGTAGAGGCATAGAGCATCAGAATTTTGGGGCCAGCTACATTAGACTTTCTCTCTCTCTCTCTCTCTCTCTCTCTCTCTCTCTCTCTCTCTCTCTCACACACACACACACACACACACACACACACACACAATGTAAAAATAGAAATATAAACATGACCACTTTGCAGCTTTCTTCCCTATCTTAATACGCTCCATTGGAGTAGCATCCTGCGTTGCTTTAGACATCAGGTGCATTGCTGGAGAACACTGTTAGCCTTGCTGTTTCCCACCTCAGTGAAAAGTCTACTGGAAATACACCTTAATATGGGTTTTTAAAACATAGTCTCGGGTGCATTTCTATGTGTGTTTGTTTCTAGTCTTAATCTTAACAAAGCAGTCACACTCACAACAAACGGCTTGAGGCATCTTAAAACTCCAGTGGATTCTAACTTTGAACATCATCACAACTGTCCTCAGAGCTGACATTAGCTCATAACTACCTTTCTTCTACAGTCTATGTTTAGGTGAACTATAAAAATGCAGAGAGGGGCCAGGTGGTGGTGGTGCCCGCCTTTAATCCCAGCATTCAGGAGGCAGAGTCAGGTAGATTTCTGAGTTCAAAGTCAGTCTGGTCTACAGAGCAAGATACAGGACAGGCACCAAAACTACACAGAGAAACCCTATCTCAAAAAAATTTAAAAAAGGGGGAGAGGATACTTGGGAAGATGGGTCAGTGACTAAAGTGTCCATAGCACAGGCACAAGAAGTTCGGTTCAGATCCCCAGAACCCACATAAAAGGCTGGACATGGGTATACATGGGTATAACGCCAGCAGGTGGAGAACAGAGACAGGCAGATCCTGACACTCGTTGACAGGACAGCCTAGCCTGATCGATGAGCTTTGGTTCAATAAAGAGACTCTGACTCAAGGAGATGAGCAGACAGTGACAGAGGAACATACCCGATGTCCTGCTCTGTCCTCCAGAGGCACACACAGGGGAGCACACCTGTACACAGGTGCACACACATATACCACATTATAATCATTAACAACAACAGGAGGAGACAAGTGGCCATGATGTGTGAATGTACTCTGGTCAAGCACTGATACTAATTACACACACTTT
>CABHPQ010160341.1:0-56229 GCA_902168405.1 Peromyscus aztecus | reverse complement strand
TTCAAATTCACGAGGTCCCATTTATTAAGTGTTGATCTTAGTTCTGCACTATTGCTGTTCTGTTCAGAAAGTTGTCTCCTGTGCCAATTTGTTCAAGGCTATTCCCCACTTTCTCTTCTATCAGGTTCAGTGTATCCAGTTTTATGTTGCGGTCTTTGATCTACTTGGACTTGAGTTTTATGCAGGGTGATAGATATGGATCTATTTGCATTCTTCCACATGCCAACGTCCAGTAAAACCAGAACAATTTATTCTGGTTATTTATGAAGATGTTTTCTTTTTTCCATTGTATAATTTTGGCTTCTTTGACAAAAATCAAGTGTCCATAGGCATGTGGATTTACTCCTGTACCTATGGCCATGTCAAAGGAGCTGCAATTGAGCTTATAGAATACAGCGAGGGGATAACAGAGCTACTCTGGGTCCATCCTGGAGAGGCAAAGCCCCAGCAGGATTGTCTCCAGAATGCTCCTTTGCTTCTGCTGTGCTTCCTCCTGCTTCCTGCTGCCATGTTCCTGCTGTAGTTGGCATGGTGTGATTGCTATATGAAAAATCCACTCTATCTAGTATAGTGTAATTGTTTCTTGAGGAAAATCCAGCTCCTCACTGGGCACTTTACTTGCAGATCATAATGAAGATGATTTTTATAAGAGCAATGATGATTAGTTAGACATGTGATTTAATTGGACTTTCTGGGTTAGGACAGTTAGTAAAGATTATGAAGGAAATGGTTTGGGTTATTCTGCCAATTTCTCCAATAAGAGATACATAAAAGGTAAAAATAAGCCAGAAGTCACTTTCTCCTTTGTTACATATGAGATTTGCAGAAGATAGAAAATAAGAACAAGGAAGTTTTGTGCATTATGGACTCATGAATTTTGCCTATGGAAAAACAGGCTGATAATAATTTTCTTTAAAGAAAGCAATTATGTCCCTACACCCAAGGTTCGGCCTGAGTCCTTTAGAGTCCTGTAACTTACAGAATTAATCGAAGGCCCTGGTATGTGCCTGGAAAAACAAAAACGAAGCTGTGAAAGGAAATTAAATGACCCTTTTGTGTGCAAAGGAAAATAAACGATGAACTGACCACTTATTTAAAGTTTCTCAAGAGTAGAAAACAGAAATCTGCCACACTGAAACCATAAACAGCTGCCTGCCAATACAAAGGAACTGTCTGAAATATACTTAGCTTACCTAAAACTGTTAATCATCAATAAAAGAATCACTGCTTGGGGGTGAAGATGTTATGGTAGGAAAATTAATACAAAGAAAAATACTTAACTACTTGTGGACTTCTAAGGAAAACATGTAACTTGTGATCTTAATGTGAGTTCTTATATAAAGATTTCAATTTGCTTTTGGAAAATATATAACTTATGGTTATGAGGTAATCTTTTCTTGCATAGAAATCTTTGTCTTGGGTGTTATAAAAGGGATAAGTGGAAAACGTAAAACATAACAGGCAGAAGAAAAGAATTAAATGAAGAATTAAGCTTTGGGCCTCAGAAAAGTCTCCTGTGAGAGTATGCAGTTCTGCTGAAGCCACACCCCCTTTCCAGATTCTCTGACCTGCTGACAGCTGGCTTCCCAGCAACACTTCTGGGTCTTCAGTTCAGTTCCATTGATCGACCTGTCTGTTTTTATGCCAATACCATGCAGTTTGTTTGTTTTGTTTGTTTGTTTTTGTTTTTTACTATTGCTCTGTAGTACAGCTTGAAATCAGGGACGGTGATAACTCCAGAAGTTCTTTTATTGTACAGGATTGTTTTAGCTATCCTAGGTTTTTTGTTTTTCTGTATGAAATTGAGTATTGTTCTTTCAAGATCTGTAAAGAATTGTGTTGGGATTTGGATGGGGATTGCACTGAATCTGTAGATTGCTTTTGGTAAGATGACCGTTTTTTACTATGTTAATCCTACCAACCCATGAGCATGAGAGAGATCTTTCCATCTTCTAACATCTTCTCCAATTTATTTCTTCAAAGACCTTGAAGGTCTTTCACTTGCTTGGTTAGAGTTACACCAAGGTATTTTATATTATTTGAGGCTATGTAAAGGATGTTGATTCCCTGATTTCTTTCTCAGCCCATTTATCATTTATATATAGGAGGGGTACTCAGTTGTTTTTGTTGTTGTTGTTGTTTGTTTGTTTGTTTGTTTTGTTTTTGAGTTAATTTTGTATACAGCCACTTTACTGAAGGAACAATTACCTGTAGATGTTCCCTGGTAGTATTTTGGGGATCACTTATGTATACTATAATATCATCTGAAAATAGCAATACTTTAACTTCTTCCTTTCCAAACTGTATCCCCTTGATCTACTTACATTGTCTTATTGCTCTAGCTAAGACTTCAAGTACTATATTGAATAGATATGGAGAGAGTGGACAGCCTTGTCTTGTCCCTGATATTAGTGGAAATGTTTTATATTTTTCTCCATTTAATTTGATGTTTGCTATTGACTTGCTATATATTGCCTTTATTATGTTTAGGTATGTCCTTTGTATCTCTGATCTCTCTAAGACTTTTATCAGGAAGAGAATTTTGTCAAAGGCTTTTCAGCATCTAGTGAAATGGCTATGTGGGTTTTTTTTTCTTTTAGTTTGTTTATATGGTAGATTACATTGACAGATTTTTATATGTTGAACCATCCCTGCATTTCTGGGATGAAGCCTACCTGATCATGGTGGATGATGTTTTTGATGTGTTCTTGGATTCAGTTTGCTATTATTTTTGCATCTGTGTCCATGAAGAAAGTTGGTCTGTAATAGTTTTTGTGTGGTTTGGGTATCAGTGTGACTATGGTCTCATAAAATGAATTTGGCAATATTCCTCCTTTTGTGGAATAATTTGAGGAGTATTGGTATTAGCTCTTCTTTGAAGGTCTAGTAGAATTCTGTGCTAAAATCATCTAGCCCTGGGCTTTTTTTTGGGGGGGGGGATTTTTAATGACTGCTGCTATTTCCTTAGGGGTTATGGGTCTATTTAAATTGTTTTTCTGATCTTAGTTTAATTTTGGTAAGTGCTATCTATTGAGAAAATTGTCCATTTCTTTTAGATTTTCCAGTTTTGTGGAGTACAGTTTTTTGAAGTATGACCTAATGATTCTTTGGATTTCCTTGGTGTCTGTTGTTATCTCCCCCTCTTCGTTTCTGATTTTAGTTTGGGTGTTCTCTCTCTGCCTTTTAGTTTGGATAAGGATTTGTCTACCTTGTTGACTTTCTCAAAGAACCAACTCTTTGTTTCATTGATTCTTTGTTATTGATAGCCTGGAGGACCAGCCTCCAGCTACCACCAGGGTATGTGAGAAAAAAAAAATACACAGGCAGTGAGATCTTAGGAAAAATTCTTATCTATCTGAGGGCTAGACATTTTCTATTAGAGAATATTTAGAAATAGTTTATATCTATCTGAGGGGTAAAATAAGGAACCACACACACTTTCTGATGGTAACTTACTCTTTTACTTCATCTAGAAAAATCTTTCTCTGAAAATCTCTTTCTCCACATACATAATTCTGCATTGTTACATTCTCCATACATTCTTCACACAGCTGCATACCTCTTTTGCACAGTTACATCTCTTATCTATACAGCTTCATTTTCCTTGACATCTCTTTTTTACACAGCTCCTCATCTCTCTTCTATACACATTTCTTCTCTCTACTCTGCTACATTCCTTCACATATTCTTACATCATTTATTCACTCTTTGCTCACTCATTCTCTTATTCTTTCACTCTCACATTACTCCTGCACACTCATCTCCTTTTGAGCACACACACACACACACACACACACACACACACACACCTCACTCTCACACTCACACTCACTTACTCACTCACCCTTCCAATTCTCTCTATTCTAAGCCTTTGGTTCCAATTCTCTCTGTCCATTCAGCTACATCCCTCACTCAACATACACATCTACACACACTCACACACTCACTACTCTCTAACAGCCAAACTCTGGACAATTATATGTTACATTTTCAGAGCCTGACCCATTCTCATAACACATGACAAGTCACTCAGTTTTTCACAGACTAAGAAGGTCACAGTGACCAGCCAGTGAGTAAGCTTGGCCAAGCACTTAGCTCTAAGTTGGTTAGAGTTCCCAGACAGAAAATGACATTGAAATTCAAGACTAAACAATAACAGTTAGTTAGCAGAACCTTGAGTGGTAGGTGTATGTGCTGTCAATTATGGTAGAGGGTTTATGTCTTAATGTAAACAGCCTGACCTTGATTTAGCAATAAACACCTGGAAACTAGTCTTTGTGTATTTTCTGCAGGGGCAGCTTAGCCTATTTTGAATTTGTTCTGAAGTTTAAAATTATCTGTCTTTGAGACTGAGAATACTGTTGCTTTCCTGTGTCAGTTACAAAAAATATTCTGATATTACTAGAATTATACAGCTTAAGTAGAAATCATCTTCATAACCATACACAGCAGTATGTGTGCCCAAGATGTAAAACACACTATCAATAGGCTGTGGAAAGAACCCCACAGCTGCTCTTTTTAGGGAGGTGAGTGGTGGCACATGAAAAAGATACAGACAGAAAACAACCAATTTTCACAGCCGGTGACCCACAGACTTTGCCAAGTGGGGCTCCCCAACAGAGAGTTATTCATCTGGTAGGTCAACCCACTGAACACTAGTTGTCACTTGCTGTATATTCCCATGGCCTCTGGTAAAACCATTGCTACCAGCAACTCTCAGCACTTTGAATTGTTCTCTTTGTTTCTATTTTATTGATTTCAGCCTTGAGTTTGATTATTTACTGCCGTGTGGCTAGTTTTCCTGCCTGGCCCACGGTCAGGACAAATCTCTTTCACCTGCCAGTCCCACAGCCACTCAGACCCAACCAAGTAAACACAGAGACTTATATTGCTTACAAACTGTATGGCTGTGGCAGGCTTCTTGCTAACTGTCCTTATATCTTAAATTAATCCATTTCTATAAATCTATACCTTGCCACATGACTCGTGGCTTACCGGCATCTTTACATGCTGCTTGTCCTGGCGGTGGCTGGCAGAGAGTGACTCCCTCTGCCTTCCTGTTCTTTTAATTCTCTCTGTTAGCCCCACCTATACTTCCTGCCTAGCCACTGCCAATCAGTGTTTTATTAGCAACACATTTGCCACACAGAACATCCCACAGCACTGCCGTGTGTATTTGCCTCTTTTGTTCTAGAGCTTTCAGGTTAAGTCTCTGATATGAGAATTCTCTAATTTCTTTATGCAAGTACTTAGCGCTGTAGATGTAACTGTCTTGTTAAATAAGAAGCACAGAGCCAATTGCAAAGTTAAAAGCCCAAGAGGTCAGAGCAAAAGCTAAGAGCTAAAAACCTCACCCTTCACTGCCGCTGCTGTCCTCCTCAACAAGAGCGCTACATCCTGTGTATCTGTCTTTATATAGACTTTCTGTTCTGCCTTCTCATTGGTTGCAAACCCAACCACATGATCTCCTCGTCACTGCCCATCTATACAGACCTCCAGGTCTTCTATGGTTGGTATTGAGATTAAAGGCATATGTCTCCATGCTGGCTGTATCCTTGAACACACAGGCTCTGCCTGTCATATGATCGGGATTAAGGATGTGTGCTATCACTGCCAGACTTCTGCTCTGGCTTGCTATTAGCTCTGACCCCCAGGCAACTTTATTTATTAACATACAAATAAAATCACATTTCAGTACAAATAAAATACCACCATATAGTGCTATGAAGTTTACTCTTAAACTTTCATTGTATCCCATAAATTTGGGTACGTTGTGCATTCATTTTCATTGATTTATAGGAAGTCTTTAATTTCTTTATTTTTCCTTGACCAAGTGGTAACTAGGTAGAGTTGTTCAGTTTCCATGAGTTTTTAGGCTCTCTGTTGTTTCTGTTGTTGTTGAAATCCAGCTTTAATCCATGGTAGTCTGATAGGATGCAAAGGATTGTTTCAATTTTCTTGTATCTGTTGAGACTTGCTTTGTTACCGAGTATATGGTCAATTTGGAGGTTCCATGAGGTGCTGAGAAGAAGGTATATTCTTTTGTGTTTGGGTGAAATGTTCTGTAGATATCTATTAGGTCCATTTGAGTCATAAAGTTTGTTAGTTCCATTATTTCTCTGTTTAGTTTCTGTCTGGACAACCTGTCCATTGGCAAGAGTGGTGGGTTGAAGTCTCCCACTATTAATGTATGAGGTTTGATATGTGATTTAAGCTTTAGTAATGTTTCTTTTTTGTTTTGTTTTGTTTTGTTTGTCGAGACAGGGTTTCTCTGTGTAGTTTTGGTGCCTGTCCTAGATCTTGCTCTGTAGACCAGGCTGGCCTCGAACTCACAGAGATCTGCCTGTCTCTGCCTCACAAGTGCTGGGATTAAAGATGTGCACCACCACCACCCTGCATGACCACTGATTGTTAATTCCTCTTATTATGTTGGTGTTGGTGATGGTGATGGTGGTAGTGTGTGTGTCTCTGTGTCTCTGTGTCTCTGTGTGTGTGTGTGTGTGTTTGTGTGTGTGTGTGTGTGTGTGTGTGTGTGTTTCCTGTCTTTGGATTTTGATGTTGTCTATTGCCTGTGTTTTCTTGGTTGTAATTAACTTCCTTGGGCTGGAGTTTTCCTTCTAGTACCTTCTGTAGAGCTGAATTTGTGGATAGATATTGTTTAAATTTGACTTAGTCATGAAATATCTTATTTTCTCCATCTATGGTGACTGAAAGTTTTTCTGGGTATATTAATCTGGGCTGGCATCCGTGATCTTTTAGAGTCTGTGAGACATTTGTCCAGGCCCTTCTGGCTTTTAGGGTCTCCATTGAGAAGCTGGATGTAATTCTGATAGGTCTGCCTTTATATGTTACTTAGCCTTTTTCCCTTGCAGCTTTTAATATTCTTTCTTTGTTCTATATGTTTGGTGTTTTGATTATTATGCGATGTGGGGACTTTCTCTTCTGATCCAATCTATTTGGTGTTCTGTAAGCTTCTTGTACCTTTAAAGGCATGTCCTTCTTTAGATTAGGGAAATTTTCTTCTATGATCTTGTTAAATATATTTTCTGGTTTTTGTGCTGAGATTCTTCTCCTTCTTATATCCCTATTATCCTTAGGTTTGGTCTTCACTGTGTCTCAGATTTCTTGGATGTTTTGTGTCAGGAATTTTTTAGATTTAACATTTTCTTGAATAATGAACCTATTTCTTCTATTGAATCTTCAATGCCTGAGATTCTCGCTTCCAGCTCTTGTACTCTGTTGGTGATGCTTGCATTACCCAGATTTTCTATTTCCTGAATTCCCTAAGTTTGTGTTTTCTTTACTGCTTCTATTTTGATTTTCAGGTCATAAATAGTTTCTTTCAATCATTTGTTTGTTTCTTTTTTTCTTGGATTTCTTGGCATTCTTCAAGAGACTTGTTGATTTCCTCTAATTTTTTGGTTGTCTTTTCCTTGATTTCCTTAAGAGTTTTTCATTTCCTCTTTAAGTATCTCTATCATCTTCATGAAGTTGTTTTAAGGTCGTTTTCTTGTGCTTTGGCTATGTTGGAATGTTCAGGTCTTGCTATCATAAGATTGCTGGGCTCTGATGGTACCATATTGCCCTAGCTGTTGCTGATTATATTTTTTACACTGGTGTTCAAGTATCTGGGTATGGGATGATTAGTTCTAGTCCCTGATTTCTGAGTTTGTCTTTGTTGGATGGGTGTTTTGTTCCTTGGTTTCTGTTTCCTATCTTCTGGTCTTTGTGGCCTGGATATCTGGCAGCTGTTGTGACCTCTGGTCTAATTGGAAGTCTCTGTCTAAGCTGGGGCTTAGCTTTCTGGTACTTAGCTTGACCTTTGGTGCAATGGGGAGCTGGTTCTGGCTGGTGTGACCTGCACTTGAGTGGCAGAAGTCCCCTGCTTGCCTGGGCCCAGCAGCAGGGATCCAGGGAGTAGAGGCAACTCTGTTGGCAGGTGGGTCATTCACCAAGTCTGGATGGTGTGGCATGTACCTGAGTGGTGGAAGTCCTCTGGGGTTGGAGCCAGCGCTCAGCAGTGGGGCTGGGAAGGAGCTGGGATTACATCAATTCCTAGATCCAGCCTGGCCCCCCATAATGCACCCGGAGATGTGGGCTTGGATATGGAACCAGGGGTGGGGGTGGGGATGGAGGGTATGTGCAGTCTGAGGTTGTTGAGTTTGCTTTAAAGAGTGTTATCCAGTAGTGGGCAGTGTCTTATCTGGGATCCCTAGGTCAGGCCTGGTCTCCAGTAAAGCAACAGGAGGTGAGGGCCAGGATATGGAGCAGGGTATGTGTGTGTGTGTGTGTGTGTGTGTGTGTGTGTGTGTGTGTGTGTGTGTGTATGTGTGTGTAGTCTTAAATGTGCACTTCTAACCTGAAGGTGTGTATCTTCACTTAATTCTGAGAATTGTCTCCCTTATCTCTTGGAAATCGATTCTCAGCCATTTTCTCCATTCTCTATAGGAAAGTTTTAGAGGCTATTTATTAAGTTTTGTCTTTTCTTTAAGATTTCCTTCTTCATCTCTCTGTGTTATGGACCAGGTGAGTTCCTCAGTACTAGCATCCAATTCACTAATTTTATTTTCATATTCATCTAATCAAGATTTCTTTTTATTTATTTCCAGGATTTTTAATATCAACTTGGCAACTTTTAATAATATGTGTCTCTCTACTAACATTTTTGAACTAAGGCTAACAATTCTTTGATCAATTGTTAGATATACTTATGCCTTGAAAATTCAGCCTCTTTCTTTATTTATTACTTTTGTTTATTTGTTTACTTACCTTTTTGAGTCAGGGTCTCACTATGCAGCCTTGACTTGCCTAAAACTCACTATGTAGACTAAACTATCCTCGAACTCACAAAGCTCCCCCTGCCTCTGTTTCTCAGATTCTGGGATTAAAGACATAGATGACCATATGGCTCATTATTTATTTTAAAAAGATATAGCCCATTCTCTTGCCTCAGTATACCCAGTGCTGAGATTACTGGTGTGAGCCTCAACAGCTGTTTGGTCTCACTTACACCACAGTCCTCCCTGGTCACCTGTACCCTGTTTTTCATCATCCAGTCCCTGCCCACATGTCCAGGAACATGGCCATGCCTTTAGAATATTGTCAAGCTCCTGTTGCTGGGGTGGGTTTGAGGTTTGTGCATTTACCCATGATTCAGAATCTGTCTGTCGATTGTGCCTAATCCAAGAGAAACACTGGATCATATGTGGAGCCCCACAGGAGTGGTGGGAATAATCAGGAAAAGTATTAAAGTGATGAAGAAAAAAACCACACCAGATGATAGCTTTTGTGTTTGGTGTTATCCTCCTGTGACTAAGAATAAAATTCTCAACCACTAATATGTCTGTGTGAATATATTTTAATGTCTTCTCCAATCAGACAGCTATTCTAGTGCGTTCCCCATGTAAGAATGCATACATTATATATGGTTGAGGAAGGATGGAAACAGAGTCTGTGGGGCAATCATACACCTGATTCCACACAGGAAGTAAAAAGCTACATCTCTGTCCTATTTCCTCCATTCCTTTATGGGAGAGACTGAGGGACGGGGTGGGGCATGAGTTGACTGTACTTCCTGGTTCTCTTATATCTCCCTGGGAGAGTGAGAACCAGAGGCACTCTAATTCCATCCCTACTGACTCATGAACTACTTGTTCCTTGCCTTCCAAGACACTCAGGTACAACTCACTGTCTTGAGTTGTTCATGTATCTGCTTCTCAGAAAGAGCTCTGTTGATGTACACAATCTTAGACACTCTGTCACTGAGCAATTAAATGGTAATGGCTCCCAAACTTCTTTGGATAACTTGTGAAGAGGACTACATTTGATTAGTCGTCCATGAACATGGAAATTAGAATGGGACTTACCATCTACCATCTACAGTCTAATTATAATTGGCTCTCATCTCAAAAGCATACACTGATCACACTAAATGGACTTCAGAAGAGGATTAGACTGACTCATTTCACTAAGAATACCCATTTAAAATCACATAGTGAACAAATTGTCATGTGTGGGTTTAGGTTTCTCTGAATCCTGTAACTCCTGAGTAACCCCAGATACCTTCTGCTTGGCCACACCTCTCTAAACTGAGTTAAAGCCCAAATTCCAACCTCATCTCTTCTATTCAGTGTTCATCCCTCTTAAAATATTTGTCCATTCAATTACTCAAAACACATCATTGAGTATCTCTTGAAAACTAAGCGCACGCAAGCACACACACACACACACACACACACCAGCTCACACAAAGAGATCTACCAGTTCAGATTATCACATCTCGAAAGATGTTACCCAGTCTAGTTGGCCATTAATTTCATCTACTTCTAGATTCTAGAGCCCTTATTCATCACTGCACAACTTTGTGATCTTAGGTGTAGACAGATTTTTTTTGTTGGACCTCCAGCTCACAAAAAAAAAAATGACACAGAGACTTAATATTAATTATAAAAGCTTTGCCTATAGCTTGGGCTTGTCCCACTAGCTCTTATTACTTAGGTTCACCCATTTCTATTATCTACACGTTGCCACATGACTCACGGCTTTTACTTCTTCTCTTGCACATCTTGCTCTCACTGCATCCAGCTGGCAACTCCTCCTTTCTTCTCCCCAGAGCTCTCCCTGTCCACAAGTCCCTGCTATACCTCCTGCATAGCTATTGACCATTGACCTTTTTATTAAACCAATCAGAGTGGCATATCTTTATACAATGTAACCAATTATCTTGCAACATTTACCCCTTTTTGTCTAAATAAAAAGGAAAGAGTTTTAACTCTAACATAGGAAAACTATATGCAATAAGAACAATTATTTTTTAAATATTTTTATTTTATAATTAACTTAATTTCACATATCAGCCATGGATTCTCCCCATCCATCCCCCATTCTCACCTCCTCCAAGGCAAGGTCTCCCCTGGGAAGTCAGTCCAGCCTGGTAGACTCAGCTGAGGCAGGTCCAGTCCCCTCCTCCCTACACCAAGACTGAGCAGAGTGTTCCAGCATAGGCCCCAGACTCCAAAAGCCAGCCCATGGACCAAGGACAGGTCCCAGCTCCACTGCCTGGGAGCCTCCCAAACAGTTCAAGCTAATCAACTGTCTCACTTATCCAGAGGACCTGGTTCAGTTCCATGGGGGCTCCTCAGCCACTGGTTCACAGTTCATGTGTTTCCACTAGTTTGGCTATTTGTCCCTGTGCTTTTTCCAATCATGGTCTCAATATCTCTCACTCATACAATCCCTCCTCTCTCTCGCCAATTGGACTCCTGAATCTCCACCTGGGGCTCAGAAATGGATCTCTGCATCCACTTCCATCATACACTAGATGAGAGTTCTATCATGACAGTCAGGGTGTTCGGCCATCCGATCACCAGAGCAGGTCAGCTCAGGCACTCTCTCGACCATTGCCAGTAGTCTACAGTGGAGGTATCTTTGTGGATTTCTGGGGACCTCTCTAGCACTCTGTTTCTTCCTATTCCTCTGGAGTCTACATTCATCATGGTATCTCCCTCCCTGTTCTTCCACTCTACTCCTGATCCAGCTGGGACCTCCCTCTCCCCTAAGCTCTCTTTCCCCTGACCTTGCCCTTCATTACCCCCCATCTCCAGTTTGCTCATGTAGATCTCATCCATTTCTCTGTCATTGGACAATCCCTGTGTCTTTCTTAGGGTCCTCTTTACTAGGTAGCCTCCCTGGAGTTGTGAGTTGCAGTCTGGTTATCCTTTGCTTTACATATAGTATCTACTTATGAGTGAGTACATACAATGTTTGTCTTTATGAGTCTGGGTTACCTCACTCAGGATGATTTTTTTCTAGTTCCATCCATTTGCCTGGAAACCTCATGATGTCATTGTTTTTCTCTGCTGAGTAGTACTCCATTGTGTGTATGTACCACATTTTGTTTATCCATTCTTCAGTTGAAGGGCATCTAGGTTATTTCCAGGTTCTGGCTATTACAAATAATGCTGCTATGAACATAGTTGAGCATGTGTCTTTGTGGTATAATTGAGCACTCCTTGGATATATGCCCAAGAGTGGTATAGCTGGGTCTTTAGGGAGGTTGATTCCCAATTTTCTAAGAAAGCGCCATACTGATTTCCAAAGTGACTGTACAAGTTTACATTCCCACCAACAGTGGAGGAGTGTTCCCCTTGCTCCACATCCTCTCCAACATAGGCTGTCTTCAGTGTTTTTGATCTTAGCCATTCTGACGGGTGTAAGATGGTATCTTGGAGTCGTTTTGATTTGCATTTCCCTGATGACTAAGGATGTTGAGTAATTCCTTAATGTCTTTCAGCCATTTGAGCTTCTTCTGTTGAGAATTCTCTGTTTAGCTCTATAGCCCATTTTTTAATTGGACTGTTGGGTATTTTGATGTCTAATTTCTTGAGTTCTTTATATGTTCTGGATATCAGTCCTCTGTCAGATGTGGGGTTGGTGAAGATCTTTTCCCATTCTGTAGGCTGTCATTTTGTCTTGTTGACTGTGTCCTTTGCCCTACAAAAGCTTCTCAGTTTCAAGAGGTCCCATTTATTAATTGTTGCTCTCAGTGTCTGTGCTACTGGTGTTATATTTAGGAAGTGATCTCTGGTGCCAATGCATTCAAAACTACTTCCTACTTTCTCTTCTATCAGATTCAGAGTAACTGGATTTATGTTGAGGTCTTTGATCCACTTGGACTTAAGTTTTGTGCATGGTGACAGATACGGATCTATTTGCAGTCTTCTACATGTTGACACCCAGTTATGCCAGCACCATTTGTTGAAGATGCTTTCCTTTTTCCATTGTATAGTTTTGGCTTCTTTGTCAAAAATCATATGTTCATAGGTATTCAGATTAATGTCAGGGTCTTCAGTTTGGTTCCATAGGTCCACATTTACAGTGTCCAGTCCTTTTGCATTTGGCAAATTTAAAGAAAATACTACATTATTTATTCTATCTTGGTGAGTCCAAGGTTTTGTAGCTAATTTACCTTCTGTGATAACTAAGGAAAACTATAACTATCTAGCCGGGTGGTGGTGGTGCACACCTTTAATCCCAGCACTCGGGAGGCAGAGGCAGGTGGATCTCAGTGAGTTTGAGGCCAGCCTGGTCTACAAAATGAGTTCCATGGAAGGCACAAAGCTACCCAGAGAAATCCTGTCTTGAAAAACCAAAAAAAAAATATATAACTATCTAGTCTTCAACTCTATCAAAGATCCCAGAGGATATACTATTACCTGAGTAAATAAGAAGTGCAGAGCAAGTAACTTCCAAAAATAAGAAACAACAGGGACATCTGGCTGCTTGGACAGTCACCCAAGGTTTCTCTGTAATATTGGGGCATCTATCTTCAGCCTACAAACCTAGAATATCTGACAGACTTTTCTGTGAAGCAAGAAATTTTTGAAGGACTGTCCTACCCTGTCTTGGCTGTTGTGGAATAATCTTTTTTACACTGTGAAGATGTGTCACTCTGATTGGTTTAACAAAAAGCTAAATAGCCAATCGCTAGGCAGGATTTTCAGGGCAGAGAGAATGCTGGGAAGAGGGCTGAGACACCAGGAGACACAGAGAAAGCAGAATGGGCAATATGAAGATGAGGTAATAGAGTCATGAGGCAGAAAGTAAATTAATATAAGTAGATTAATTTATGTTATAAGAGCTTATTAGAAACAAACTTAAGCTATTGGCCAAACTTTCATAATTAATAAGTCTCCATGATATTATTAGGGAGCTGACGGTCCTAATGAAAAATTTGCCTACACTTGGCAAAGTTCTGCAGTCACTTTCTTTTGTGTTCTGTTTGTCCAGTTTAGACAGCATATTTTATCAGTTGAGGCAAGGGCAGTTCTTGCCCAAATATCTAGCTTTGCCACAAAGAAAGCAAACTCTATATGGAAGTTCTTAGATGCCCATCACCATTTTTTGAAGTCAATTGGTGATGGCAGGAGCAGATGTGTCCACTGTCATGAAAAGCTTTATGTTATTGTAACATTTTAAAAGCCATGTTCTGTAGATCTTTGAAGTGTTTGAAGATCACTTATCTAAAATATATCTGTTTGACCTTGAAAACATACCTACATGACTATAAGTTTGATTGTTATAGAAGACTAATTATTAACCTGTATTTCTTTGTCTTAAATAGCTTTCAAGGACTAAAACTTGACATTACATTTTTTTTAATGAGCTGTATTGGTACAATACCTTAAACAAGAATAGAAACATATGCACACTATAACAAAAATAACCTTAACTTTGTATTAATATACAAAAATACATACCAATGTAAATATTTGAGACTAGTGGTTGTTCAAAAGTAGACTCAACAATCCTCCCTTCAATCCCATTATTTCTATACTATATCCACCATTTTTCTTTTCAGAAAGAGATCCTAAATCTCCTTTGTTTAGCTTTCTGTCTGACCAAGATCAACAACAATTTGTAACCAATCCCCTAAATAATGACAAACATCCAAAAATCCACCGAACCCATCTCTTTGGGAAAGTGGGCATATTGGTGAAATTATTAAGGCCATTCCACGTAGTTAAAAGGGAGGTTTATTTAGTGGTGTAACTTACAAATGAAGGGACAGGTAGGTTACAGGGTCTGGGGAAGACATAGCACAGTCCGGCGGTGTTCTCTGGAGAACTCTGCTCAGTCTACCTCTAGCATCTAGGGTCCAGGAACCAAGAGAGGGTGGTGCATCCGGATCTCGGTCTTCAGGGCCCTCCCCTAGCCCCACCTTGTAGGTGTGACAGTTACCTAAGCCTCAATGGGGGTTTGGAACTTCCAGATCAAAGCTGGAATGGCTGCCCACTACATGGGCATCATGTTCTCTAGACTGCTGCCTGTTGTCTGGGGGCAATTGTATCTTTGGAGAACCTGAGAAAATTGAGATAATGGTCAATTCCCAGAAAAAGTAGCCATAACATCTGTTGTCCAATCTCTAGGCAATGGGAAAGCACAAGGCTTAACTGTATTCTGGCTGGAGTAGTACCTGAGGCTGGACCATCTCAGCCAGCAGCCTGGAAGCTGTTCTGGATGTAGAACTCTTAGGAAACTGCAACAGAGGCACTCTGAGAGGCTGGGTCACCTGGGCCACCCATTTTCACTGGTGTCTGGTCCCCTTGCTCCAGACTTTCAAAAGTAGCATACATATCGGCATTAACACAATTATGGCCTGTGCATTATATACAAGCCAGCTGAACATGATTTTTTGTTTTATGTTTAAGCAGGTAAAATATGTATCACCTGTCCTGTAGTTTTTCTAGGTTTATTTTTTATGTCTATAGCCAGGATTTTCAGGAGTCTCCCCCAATCAAACCTTATCCTCTTTAAACGTGAACAAATCCACACCCTTTTGTTTTCTGTGGAAACAAAAGTATAACCTCTTCCCCAAAGCAATACATTTTCTGACTTCCATTTTAAAGTTAAGGCATTCCTAAAGTGTCTAAGCTGGTGTAATTCGGCAGTTCCTTCCACAATCCAATGTCTCTCAGCAGCTGTCATTTTCTGTTCATTAGCATTCAAAATATTCAAAATTAACAAAGCACTATATGAGGTCCAAACTTCCTGTGTTATATTTCCCATCCTTATGTGGCTTTTTTTATATATATTACTTTACTCTCTTCTTAAAGACATTGTTTCTAAACTATTTTTTATGACTCTCTATACCCATTTTCATTTCTTTCCTCAGTATCTAAGCACATTTTTAAACATACTATACCTTTTTAGAGATTTTCTGTGTCTGGACCTGGCTTTACTAAACATCTGCCTCATTTTCTGACTACATGAGACAGATCTTAAACTGCTATGTCAGCCCCCCTGCAGCACAGCTTAGCTCATGGTGCTGGCACATGGTGCTGGCATCTGACTCCAGCCTGCAGCCGGTGGCCAGTAGCTTTGTCTCTGCACACCACCAAGCCTGCCCAAGAGACCACAGTCACCAGAAAGCCACATTTCACTCCATGTTCCAAATTCATTTTTTAAGCTTTTTCAGGCCTTATGTGGATATACATGGCTAGATGTTGGGCACCATATGTAGCAAATCTTTCTTTGTACCACCAGCTCCAAAATAATGACACAGAGACTTTATATTAATCATAAAAGCTCAGACTATAGCTTAGTCTTGTCCCACTAGCTCTTATAACTTAAATTAACCCATTTCTCTTTATCTACGTGTTGCCATGTGACTCATGGCTTCTACCTTCTCTCTTGTGTGTCTTGTTTCCTCTACATCCAGCTGGTGACTCCTTTCTTCTTCCCAGTACTCTCCCTGTCCAGAAGTCCCTGGTATACCTCCTGCCTAGCTATTAGCCATTTGGCTTTTCATTAAACCAATCATATGTGACATCTCTTTATACATTGTAATCAAATATCTCACAACAGCCAGGACTCTGAAGCTCTCTCAATTTCCCTAGCCATACAATAAGAATACTAAACTGGGAAAAGAAGCTAACAACATTTCTGCCTCCACAGTGCTAGGAGAGCTGTCAGGCTGGTGCTGAAAAGCCAGCTGCAATTGTTCAAGAGATAAACACCACTAAAGAGAAAAATACTGTATTGTAGTAGATCAATAAGAAAAGTGTTCTAGTAATTTCTCCACTAGGAACTGTATGCTGTCTAGTCACATGTTCTTGGCCCCAAGAACTGTGTCAAGTATGGGTTTCAAATTGTGAGATGTCTTAGTTACTTTTCTATTGCTGTGATAAGATGCCATGATCAAGGAAACTTATAAAACAAATGTTTATTGAGGCTCATGATCCCAACAAGTTAGAATCCATAATCATCATGACAGGGAGCATGGCGGTAGCAGGCAGGCATGGCACTGGAACAGCATCTGAGAGCTTAAGTCTAATCCACAAGCATGAGTCAGAGAGAGACAGAGGGATAACAGGCCATAGTGTGAGTTTTTGAAACTTCCAACCCCATCCCCAGTAACACACCTCCAACAAGGCCAAACCTCCTAATCCTTTCCCAACAATTCCACCAAGTATTCAAATATATGAGCCTATGGGGACCATTTCATTTAAACCACCATAAGGAGTATGCTTGAAATTCAATCAAAAAGTGTTGGGTGTTCCCATGACATTCATGCCACAATTAACAGCAGTGCATATGTCTTTCCAGGCCATCTGTTATTGCAGCTCTCATGGTCTAAACTTGGGTAAGGTGATGATTACTTTTCTGATAGCATGCATAGCACCTTCCAGCACTGTGAAAGCTAGACAGTTGGAATAAGACTTTCAGGTGAGTAAAAATTCATGTCTCTATGTTAAACTGAATCCTAATGACTTGTCCATGTACCCACAGATTAACACATCTCTCAACCTTCATCAGAGGAGCTTCTATGTGCAGTGGATGATGACTTACATGCAGACCCACACTGGCTAAGGAAGAGAGAATAAGACTGTGGAATGCTTAGCCCTCAATAGGACATCTGCATGACACTCCCTCCTCCCAACTCTCAGGAATCATTGAAGAAGAAGTGACAGAAAGAATGTAAGAACCAGGGGATGCTAAAAGGAATCAGTGTCTTCTGGACATAGCAGGGCAGCTGTACATATGAACTCACAGTGGTTATTCCAACATAAGACCTACACAATTGAAGTGTGATCCTAATTAATCTTATTAAATAAAAGTCCAGAGTCAAATATTAAGGTGAAAGCTGAAAGATCAGAGAAGCAGGGCAGCCAGCCACTAGAAACTTCTTACCTCGACAAAACCTCAGACCAAATTGGGGGATCCTGTCTCTATGAATCCTCAGACTAAATGGGCCCTGTATAACTTTAGTAAATGACTCAGTTCTCTTTCCAACTTCTTCAATTCTGTCCCAAGCATTCAAAACTGCTGCATGGCATAGAGCCAGGGTGTGGTCATCATATAGAGACTGTTTTTGTATGTCAGCACACAATATCAAGCCAGACAAAATCTGAGAATGGTAAAGAGATATAAGCACAAAGTATCACTCCCTAGCTAAAGAGTATTGGCACCTAGAAGCTGCTAGAAGAGGAAGCATGATTCTTCTTAAAGGTAAGGCCCCTCGTAGGTCAGCCATACTCCAGTGGAAGGAGGCATATCCAATAGTATACGAAAAGCACAAAATTTACTTGATGAGTTTTTAAAAAGAAGATAACAGAAAGATGGGTGAGTAAGAAGGGATGGATCTGGGGAGAGTTGGGGGATAGGGATTGAACATGATCAAAATGAATGATGCATTACATCCTCAACTAATAAAAAATAAGGGGAGAAAATACATCTCAAGGGCAAAACTTCACCCTTTGGAGACTCTAATCTTCAAAAGATCCAAATTGACTTAAAAGAGAATAGCCCAAGAACAAACAGATTCTTCATCCTCCAAGGCAACTGCCTAAGAGAAAGTGTTTGCTGGGGTACAGCACCCCAAAACTGATCCAAGGACATCAGTCTACATTTCAAGCTGGTGGCAAAGCTTGGCAGGATTGTCCACATGGTATTGGTTTTGAAGACAAAAACCAATAAAGAGGCAAGATTGAGGAGTCATAGAATCCTGCTCCATCATTCAGAGAGAAGGTAGGCCAGGCAATGTGTTGCAGGGCTGGAGGCCTGAGTTATCATTGTTTGAAGTGGAAGCCTAAGGTGCAATGGAGACCCTAGGATAATGAAGATACCTGGATCATGAAACATCTGTCAAGTAGAGCTGTGGGCATGGAGGTGAGCCAACCCAAGAGACAGGCTAGTGTGTTACCAGTGGCAGAGCTGGTGGGTAGGGTTATCCAAAACCTTCGGAGCCTACCCAATTTCATCATGAGTTCCAGATGTTAGACAGGAAGTAGCAGGATTTAGTCTTTTCCATGCTGGATTTGGGGTTTGCCTTGGTCTAATTGTTCTTTACCATCCCCAAGTTCTTCCATTTTGGAATGGAGATGTTTGTTCTGTGCCATTAAACAGTAGAAGTCTGTAATTTGTTTTTTATTTTATAGGAGCTCACAGTTAAGAGACTTTGGACTTTTAAATTGTTGGAATGGTTGATGACTATAAGGACTTTGTATATTTGACTGAAAGCATTTTTCATGAGCTTATGAAATCAAGAGGTGGAGAATTAAGATTTAAAAGTAGTGTGTTTTGTTGTGAAGTTGACAAGGACTCCAGTGATATTGGTGATAATTTGACAGGATCCAAACTTGTTCCCTGCACACCTGTAAGGGATTATTTGGCCTCTGGGCATATATATATCAGAGATTATCTTGATTAGGTTAATTGATTTGGGAAGACCTGACTTAAATGTGGGTGGGACCATTGCCTGGGTGATATACTATATATGATGGAGAAAGTGAGTAAAAATCTCCATTACCTCATTTCTTGACTGTGGATGTAACCTGATCATCTGCTTCCAACTTCTACTGCCTTGATTTCCAACATGAGGGAGGAAACCTCGAACTGTGAGCCAAAATGAACCTTTCCTCTCTTTAGTTGCTTCTGTTGGGACACTTTATCTCAACAGGAAAAGTGACCAAGACATCCCTCTGTTCTTTCCATCCACAAGCTAAGGAAGGCAGGCCACAAATCCTACTACCTCTCTCTCATATTTATTTCCTCATCCTCTTGTCCTCTATACCCCAGATCATATGTAGCAAAGTCATAGACAACATGAAATCTACTTCATGTCAATAAAGTTGATGTGATACAAGATTGGCCACTAAGGAAGAAAGACATTGGTGGGTGTAAAAAGCACTTTCTAGACAACCTCTACAAAGACTTCAGGATGCAAGTCTCAGCTTGGCTCTATGCATCAATCCCATATCCATTCCCAAGGTACTTGGTATGTCAGCAATCTGTTACTGGACCCAAGTCTGCTTGAAAGCCAGTACTTAGGAGATGAGTAGGAAACGTAGGAAAGAAATCACTTTATTCAAGGATCAGTACCCTGAGAGATGGAGGAGGGTTGTCGTCACCAGAGCAAGACTGTGTTAGGGAGCTCAGAAATATGAACAAGTTATTATAGATAGAAAAAGAGGTTGTGGGTCAATGGGCAGAAAGGCTACATGCTGGCCAGGGTTTTCATTTTCTTCTCATTGCCTAAAATACACTTGAAATGATTCATAGGCCAATGCCCATGATTCTTTAGACAAACATATTATTTCCCTGAAAGCTAAGCATCATTCTAGTTTTAAGTAAAGAGCTGGATTAGCAAATACTTGCCGTGTGCCTTGATATTATCTGAAGATCATTATATGTACCAGATAGAGAAAAACTAAAAAGATTACAACTTAGAGACATTGTAGGACCAGTGTTTATTTAGTTTGGCTCCAGCAATTAGTGTCTGAGTCACTCCAAAGTTTTGTTCAGAACTTACAACATTGGGCAAGGAGAGAAAAAAAAGAATGAATTAATAACTGTACATGTGGCAACTTGTAATGGAGGACCAGTCAAAAATAGAGATGTGTAAGACACTGTTTTACAATATTGTAAATATTTTTAAATATTTTACAATATCGTAAATATTATTTTACAGTATTACCATTACTGCTGTCACAAAACTGTAATTGCAATGAAAAGCAGAGATTTCGGCAGAATTCATAAATCAATTCACAAAATATCCATTTCAACTGCTTCTCTAGAGCCCAGAGGTGAGAACATTAAAGCAGCACCGCCCAGACCCCTTGAAGCTCGGGGGACTGTGATTTGGGCTTTACTGCTAAATTATACTTTCACAGTCTCGGGCCAAAGCAAAGACAGAAGGAAACAGACTGAAGGCTGATTGGCGGGTGCACACCATGGCAGGGGTGGCAGAGCTCTGCTGCCAGCAACCTCCTGAATTAAGGCCAAGGCACCACGACTCTGGGGTAGGAAAAATTTACAGCACTGTTGACACTTTCCTCTTCCAGCCCTTTGAGCAATTTTATACAATACTTAATCCTGATAATAAACCACCTTTTTATTCTAACTGAGCCATTTTTGCCAGTCACCATGGTGCACACCTTTGAATTCCAGCATTCAAGATGGAGAGGCAGACAGATCTCTGTGAGTCCTAGGCCAGCCTGGTCTACACAGGGGGTTCCAAGCTTGTCTAAGATCAATTAGCCAGTTGATGGCAGAGAGGAATGAAGTTCAAACCCAATATTCTTTAGGATGTGGCCTCCTGCTCCCCAATTCCAGTAGCCTCCTCTCTCAGGACCCTGACCACAGGGAACCAGTAGCCTCCTCTCTCAGGACCCTGACCACAGGGAATGTCAAACAAAATCCTATGTATTTCTGTTTTCACTCTGTCGGTGAAAGAGTTGTTTCCACATGAAACTGTAATGATGACCTGTGACACCCAACACTGTGCAGTTGAGTCCAATAGCCGATACTGAGGATTCACAAATGCTCAAAGCCTGGGGATGAGACACCAAGGCCACACAAGGCAGAGTCTTCCCAAGCACTCTGAAGGCAGAGTCAGGAGGGTCTCTGTTGTGGGACCCTTCTGTTCATTGTGAATATGTGTTGCTCCCATTGGTTACTAAACAAAGCTGCTTTGGTCTATGGCAAGGCAGGATAAGAGCCAGGCAGGAAATCCAAGCAGAGATACAGGAGAAGAGGGTGGAGTTGAAGGAGATGCCATCCAGCCACCCAAGGAACAAGATGCCAGCAAGACTGGTAACACCACAGCTATGTGTCAAAATATAGATTAATAGAAATTGGTTAAGTTAAGATGTAATAGCTAGCTAGCAATAAGCCTGAGTCATAGAGCAAACAGTTTGTAATTAATATTAAACCTCTGAGTGATTATTTTATAAAAAACGGCTGCTACCCCAGTGGGACCAAGAAACTTCAGTCTACAGATCTCTGTGAATTTGGGGCCAGCTTGGTCTACATAGCAAGCTCCAGGACATCCAGGACTATAGAGAGAGACCATGTGCCAGAGAGAGAGAGAGAGAGAGAGAGAGAGAGAGAGAGAGAGAGAGAGAGAGAGAGAGAGATATGCTCCCTAGTGCCCATGGAAGGATGTGATTGACTTCTCTGAATAATTTCCCCAGGTGTCAGGGATAACTAGAAACCAGACCTGGCCCGTTGATCCGCAGGCTGTTTACCTGGGGGTACAGGGACATTGTCTATGAGAGTGTGGTGGAAAGGAAAAGAAAGTTTGAGATTAGAAAAGTCAGATCTTGAGGTTAATAGCACTGACTTCTCTTCCAAAGGACCTGGGTTCCATTTCCAGCACCTACATGGCAGCTCACAACTATCTGTAACCCCATTTGGTGCACAGACATTCATGCAAGTGAAACACTCATACACATAAAACAAAATTTTAAAAAAGAAAGAAAAGTCCAGGTCCCCCTGATCTTATCAGATATCAAGTCAATGTATAATATTGAATCTGAATTTTATGTGTTGTACTATTAGAGAAATAATCTGCCTTCCCAGTGAGAAATCACTCTGCACACATAGCAACTAATAAAGGGGGAAGCTGTCTGATAATAGTGCACATCCAGCTCTGGCTAATGCCCAAGGAAGAGCCAGCCACAAATAGAAGCCTTGACTAATTTACATACATCTTGGGCTTATGCATCCCACATGCACTGTCATCCTTACATTTCTTTCAGGTCCTGGGCCCAGTTCACACTTTAAACAACTAAAACAGAGACAGGAGACTCAAGTCTGGCTGCTTGGGCAGACAGGAGACTTACACAGCAAGTTATTGTCAAAACTGTTTCTGAAGTACACCAGAGCTGTTCTTGTTGAATAGTTGTTACCCAAGGTCATCTTGCCCACCTGGCAGAATTACATTTATTCTAAGAGCACAGGGGATTTGATGGCAGACTAGGACTTGATGGTTGTGACTCTGCGCTGCCCCCTTGAGCTGTCCTTTAGAGACATGTTCTTTGATGTGAGGATGAAACTAATGGCCAGTTGTGAGTCAGGATTGTCTCCTTCTGTTATGGGAATGGAGCCTCACTTGAGGTCAATCTTGATGAATAAACAGTAACAGAAACTTTCTTAGCAACTCTAAACTTTAATTATGGTACAAATGTATCACAGTTTCTAAGTAGCCTGGTTGGTACACCACCTATCTCCCATTCACATTGGCTGCAATACTCCTTTAGCTAAATTCTTTGGGTAACTAAGTATTTCCTACGCAAGTTTTTTAGTGAATTCTTTATAACATCAATTTTGATACTTCAAGACTCTCCTGCATCAGTACCAAGGCATATTGGGCAAAACTTGAGATGATGAGAGTTGGCTCAGCAGTGAGGAGCACCTGTTCCTCTTGGAGAAGACTCTGGTTCAATTCCCAGCACCCATAGGGTAATTAACAACAATCTGTAACTCCAGCCCTGGGGAATCTGATCCCCTCCTCTGACCTCCCAAGAGCAAAATTCTCATACACATTTTAAAAGATGATAAATCTTGTTTAATTTTTTTTTAAGAAGAGATGATGAGTGGCTGGAGAGATGGCTCAACAGTTAAGAGCACTGGCTGCTCTTCCAGAGGTCCTGAGTTCAATTCCCAGCAACCACATGGTGGCTCACAACCATCTATAGTGGGAGCTGATACCCTCTTCTGGTATAAAGTTGTACATTCAGACAGAGCACTCATATACATAAAATAAATAAAAATCTTTTTAAAAAAAAAAAAGAGAGAGATGATGAAAGAAATAGTTAAGACAGAAGTGTCAGCCGGGCAGTGGTGGCCCATGCCTTTGATCCCGGCACTTGGGAGGCAGAGCCAGAAGGATCTCTGTGAGTTTGAGGCCAGCCTGGTCTACAGAGCAAGATCCAAGACAGGCACCAAAACTACACTGAGAAACCCTGTCTTGGGGAAAAAAAATAGAAGTGTCAGGCAGATGTCTCCCCAGTGTGAATAGGCAGGTGACTTCCTACTGATTACCAGGCCACCAGAGGTGGGTGTGAGTTGCGTGAAGTCAGCCACTCCAGGACTCTTCACAGTAGAAACATATGCCTTTCCTTACATGGCCTCCAAGTACTGGAAGTCACTTTGGCAATGGCCCTTCTTCTCCTGTTTATTTAGGGGTTTGGCATCACAAACTGTCCTCTGGTGCTTCCGGGTCATCAATAACAAAAGGCCATCGGACATCCTCAGCACTGTGCTCTTGCCCCACCACTTCCTCCTGTTGGTGTAACACAGCCTGAGGATTGCCATCAAGAAAAAGCAATCTCCACATTAGCCAGTGTTGAACTTCCCCTAGTAATGCAACCCATAACTATGGTCATTTTCTGGCTTCCTGCTTCTAGACAATGCCATGGACTTATAACCAGTGCCAAATATCTTGGTGTATAGATGACAAGTTATTTGTTTTGCTCCACGCTTAATCTGGGGGTTTGACATCTTTTCCCCATCATTTCTATAAACATTCCTCCTTCTAGAACTCTAGATTTGCATCCTGTTATTTTCCCACATCCACCTGTTCTTGATTCATAGCCACTTGGTTTACGGTATGACCTCTTATTCCTTTTTTGTGGAGTTAGTCCTTCTAGCCCCTTAAGTGTCATAACATTACTATGATTTTTTTTACAATTAGGCTGTTAGCAACTTGTCTTGAGTCTCCTTGTTGTAAAGTTTATTGGCTGTCCTCTCAAGTGCTTAATCTAAATGTCTCTTCTAAGTCTGGACACTCCTAATCCTCATTTATCTCTATTGACTTAAAAACTTAAACTAGGAGTCTAACAATTACTCAAGTTATACTGAGATCCACATTCATTTTCAGAAACATAAATCTTCCATGTTACAACAAACAGAATAAATTACCATGGGAACCACTCATGCCGGCTGGCTTTTTAAAGCTATGAGGTGTGTCGGTGTGTGAGAAGGGTGTGCCAACAGAACTGCCTCAGGGAGAACCGTGATATGAAAACCGGTCTCACCACAGCTGATCATTTGTGCATCTTTCTCAAAACTAAAACTTTCTCAAAAAATAAAGCTACTAGGGCTGGAGAGATGGCTCAGTGGCTCAAGCATTGGCTGCTCTTCCAGAAGACCAGAGTTCAGTTCCCCACACCCACATGGTGATTTACAACCATCTGTAATTCTAACCCCAGGGAATCCAACACCCTCTCTTGACTGGCATCTCAGAGATCTGAACACTAGGGACCTTGCCCTCTTATCCAGGTATTACTCCATTCTGAGCCTCGACGTCCCTATATAAACAAAGACTGCTATTGGCTTAGCCAAGGACGACACCTCTCCCAGCACTGACATCCCTGGGCACTCCTGGGAATGCTCTCTGTGCTCCCTAGGCCAGTCAGGGCTGCTAACCTACCAGTGATCCCTGGTCTGTACCACCCAGCTCCAGGCACACTTCTTGGAGGACAGGAAGGCTTCTTCTGAAATAGGGCCATTATAGCCATCTTTGGTCCCTCTTGGCTCTAAGGTCCTGTCCCTCTGCCAGAGCTTCTATTTTTAGGATATACTTTTATTTTTAACATGTGTGCGTCTGTGTGAGATATGTGCACATGAGAGTGTGGTGCCTGTGGAGTCCTAGAGTGGGGTTGCAGGCTATCATGGGTCACCCAGTGTGGGTGCTGGGAACCAAGCCTTGATCCTCTGTGAAAGCAGTTCAGTCTTAACTGCTGAGCCATCTCTAAAGATGCCCTAAAATTCGGAGCTTTATCAATTTTTCCCTCTGTATTCCCAACAACCTAGTACACACCAGTGTGCAGTACTTACTCAGTGACTGAGGATGTGAGTTCCCAGGAATACAAAGGCCCACTCAGGTTTGGTTCTTTGTTGTTGTTATTGTTCCTTAGCTACAAGAGACAGGACTGACACCCAGTATTCAATAAACTTTAAAGGTAGAAGATGTGTGGGATGAATAAATGGTGAGAGGATGAACACACCCAGAGAGGAGCCATCCCTACTCTCCATCTCTGCTCATCCCTGGAGCCACTAGATTCTGTCCCAAAGTTTGTGGCTTTCCTAGTTCTTGATTAGAGAGGGTCTTTTTTAAATGCCAACTTGGGGGCTGGAGAGATGGCTCAGGGGTTAAGAGCATTTGCTGTTCTTAAAGAGGAGCTAGGTTTGATTCCCAGCACCCACATGGGAGCTCACAACCATTCATAACTCCAGTTCCATGGAATCCAGTGCCTTCTTCTGACCTCCTTGGACACCAGGCACAGACATGAGGTGTGAGCAAAACATGCATACACATAAAATAAATTAAAATAATTAAACCTTTTTTTTATTTCAGTGGCAACCTACGAGAGGAGGGAACGGATCAGCAGGAATGGGATTGGACATGAGAAGGTCATCGAAGGCAAATATGAGCAAAATGTATTTTATATAAATGTATGAACTGTCATGATGGAATCATTTTGGTGTTTAATTAATTCATGCTAATAAAACACTAATGCTATTTTGCACTAAGTTGGGCTATGGGATTGGTAGATTCCCCCAACTGAAGTCAAAAGTTAATGACAAGGATCATTGAGATGCTTCAGTGGGTAAAGGCACTTAATGCCAAGCCTGATGACTTGCATTTGATCCCTGGGTGATGGCCACAGTGAAAACACTTCTGCTAAGCTCAGTGAGAAGGATAATAAGGAGGAGGGGCAAGCAGTGAAAACCGGAAAGATCAGGTCATTTTGACTCTTCCCACAGAGAAGATACTTTGTGGCCAGCCACTCCCTGTGGGTTTCCCCTGATTAGGCCATTCCTGGTTTTATGTTTTTGCTTTTGTCCTGCTGCTCAGACTTCCCAGGATATGATCTCTCCAGGCTGGTAAAGGCATGCTTCTCTTCCAAAATGGAATGTCCACAGTGGTGCTTAAAGTCTCAGAGTGATGGAAACCAGAACCTTGGACAGAGGCAGACACAGTCCACTTCTATGGGAGAAGATGGGGAACCCATACTGGGAGATCTCAAATGTCTCCCCACCAACAGCCACTCCAGAAACAATCCGGGATGAAATATACCCGGGCTTTTCCAAAAATCCCTCAAGGTCTTGGGGAAACGTTTCATTTACTGAGTCCTTAATGGAGGGAGCCCAAGCCTTCCACAGGGAGCTGATTTTTGGAAGTCCTAGAAGAAGCCTCACTGGAGAGCAAACATCTGGCAGTTAGAGCCAAATGTTGCCCTCATAGAAGACCAGGGACCAGGCAGGGATTCTCTGAAGCATTCAACAGAGAACAAATCATGTTCAATGTTTTGGTAAGAATGATGGGCCTCAACAAAATGCACAGATTAAAATGTACTATTGGATAAGTGTTGACAAGCATATGCACACATACACTCATTGTCCCAACAAAATGCAGAGTTTTTCCATTCCCTCATGTCATTCCCTTCTGTGTCCCCTTGTAATCAGTTTTATGGTCCCAATCCTAGCATTGGCTTGCTTTCCTCCTCTATAGATTGATTTTGTCGCTTCTAAAATTTCAGATACATAGAATCACATTTTATATAAACTTTTATATGCAGTTCCTTTACTCAACATGTCACTGAGTCTAATTCATGTTGCCTGTATCGAAAGAATGTTAATTTTAGTCAAAATAATGTTCCTTTTAATCCTAAATAATATTCCACCATGTATATATACCATTCTTCATTGATGAACACATGGATTGTCCTGCTTTGGATATTCTGAGAAGAGATTTAATAAAAATCGTCTATGTCCTTGACCATATAAACCTAAGAGATGAGTTTCTGGTCATAGAGTAGGCACATATTTAACTTTATTATAAACTATCAAATGCTTCCAAAGTAATTGTACTATATTGCACCATATGCATAGTATGGTGACCCTATTGTATCAGCTGTGTGTAAGAGTTCCAGGAACTCGACATGGTGGCACTGATAATTCCAACATTAGAGAGGCTGAGACAGGAGGATCATGAGTTTAAGGCCATCCTACTACATACCAAGGCTCGCTTGCAGGGCTCAGGAAACGCCTTGGTTTACTTGCCTCGCAAGTGTGTGGCTCTGGATTTCATCTCCACAACTACATAGAAAGGAATGCCCACATTCTCAGAAGCATTTCATATTGTTACATCTTAAACACTCTAGTGGGTATGGAGTGATAGCTTGTTGTGGATTAAATTTATGTTTTCTGATGATTAATGATATTGAGTATCTTCTTCTGTAGTTATTGGCCTTTCCTAGATGGTCCTTGGCCAATATTGAGGTAGGTGTGTGTGTCTGTCTGTGTCTTGTCTTCATCTGATTGACTTGTAGGCGTTCTTCATATATTGTTATTATAAGTACACACTTTGTCAGAAACAAGCAGCCATTGTCACATGCACGTACTATGAATGTTTTCTCCAGGACCCAGAGTCGGACTTTCACTTTCTCACCAGCTTATTTGAGGTACAGAAGTTTTAAATCTAGAATTGTTTTCAAAGCACCATTGCAGCTTGAAAAACACCAACTTCTGGCTCTCTGTCCTTCTCTCCGGTACAGAAAGGACAGGCTCTGGCACCATGCCAAGCTGGGGTCCAGTTCCGAATGCCTCCATCACATTTGGTCCTCACAGTACTCTTACAAACTAGGTCTTGTTAAGGTTCATTTCACAGATGAGAAAAGGGATGTGCAGAGATATGTCTGAGACCATAATCCAGAGGAAAGACACCTCAGACCTGGAGGACAGGCAAAGGCTCTGAATCTACCTCTAGTGTCAAAGGGAAGGACACTGGAAAGGTGTGCCTGTGGTCTCCCTGGGGCAGATAACATAGGACTGCATCTGCATTAGTTGCCCAATAAAACACCAGTAAAAACAGTGTGCATCCAAGCCTGGTCCTGTTCTGAGAAGTCTTAAAGGCCTTCAGATCATTGTGAGACTCCAGTGGAAACAACAGACTGTTCATCAGTGGGCATATGATATACAACATCAGTTTTCATTTAATTTAGAAAAAAAAAGTGAGTGGAAACCCTTCCATATCCAGATACAAGAGAGAAAAACTTCCATATTGCTCTGCTTGCGTATTTCCCAAAGTTATTTTGAGCTACTGTACAGTGATGCTCCATCCAGTGAAAGTGTGGCCCCGGCTCTCTTAGCCAGTCTCCCACTACTGAGTGGCTGTTCTGTTCCAGTCTTCCCCGCCGTGAGCAATGCTCATGTAAATGTTCTCCCCACCACACACACATATTTTCCGTGTTGTATGTATTCCATTAGCCTTTATTTCCTGAGGCAGATGTATTCAGAAATGAAGAGAGTGAAGTTTATTTTTTTATTTTGGGGTTTGTTTGTTTGTTTGTTTGTTGTTCTTATTGTTGTTTGTTTTTCATGACAAGGTTTCTTCTGTGTAGCCCTGGATGTCCTGGAACTTGCTCTATAGACCAGGCTGGCCTCGAACCAGAGAGCTACCTGCCTCTGCTTCCTGAATGCTGGGGTTAAAGGCGTGTGCCACCACTACCTGGCCGAGATGTAAGTTTCTTAACACTTATGGCAAAGAAAAATACAGTAACAAGAACTCTCTCATCTGTATGTCTGAAAAAGACTTAGCATCGTTCTCAGTGACTAACTGGATTTTCTGTGTACATTTATGGTAGGAAGGACAGAGGACAGGCTCCTGGCCTCATACCCGAGGTTGAGAACACTGGCCAAGTAGCTACTCCCTAGAATACGTTCTTAGATGTACATGACAGACTTAGCTGTCTCTCCAGTGGTGGCGAGAACACTGGGCTTGATCTACACCGGCCTTGAGTCCAGGTCCTACTCTGTCACTTGTCAGTTGTGTCCCGTTTTCCCACGTCCCTTTCATGCATCTGCAGATTGGAGACAACGATGCCTGTGGACATTCTGATCATCTGTGAAGACGGAATGACACCTCGGTTTGTTCTTGCTATTTTAAAACTGCACGCTCCTGCTTAATGGTTGTGTTCTCTGTGCTCAGTTGGTGAGCTTGGTTCCTAGAATGTAAACCCCTGAGGAAGTCGATAAGACTTGGGAACCAGAGAAGTAGAAAACTCAACTCTATACCCAGAGCTGATGCCAACAAGGGCTCAACACTGCCTGTTCCAAGAACAGACTCCAAGAACAGACAGGCTTAACTCTGCCACTCTTTCTTTCCTTGGTCAGCAGAGCTCAGAGCCCAGCCCTCCCCCACACCACCTGGGATGCCCCTCCCATAGAGTAAGTGTTACCGTGGTATTAGAAGGAGTCTTGTACTGGACCTCAAACTCCTCCTAATATTTGTTCCTTAGGCCCAGTACCATCCACCTCAGGTTTTCCAGTTACCTCTTGTACTGGCACTTTCACCACCCTGGTCTGCCTCTCAAAATCCTACAACCCCCTTTCAAAACACTATATGAACCCCAAATAATGAATTACCTAGAAAACACCTGACTTATACTCCCCAAAATTATGAAAGTCAGGCCAGAGAGGTAGCTCAGTGAATGAAGACTTGATGACTCAACAGGGCATGGAGATGCACACCTTTAATCCCAGCACTCAGGAGGCAGAGGCTAGTGGATCTCTGAGTTCGAGGCCAGTCTGATCTATAAAGTGAGTTCCAGGACAGGCAGGGTTACATAGAGAGGCCTTGTCCCAAACAAACAAACAAACAAACAAACAAACAAAGACTTGACGACTTGTGTTTAATCCCTGGAACTCACACAATGGAAGGAGAGAATGGATCCAATGGATTCCTACAAATTGTCCTCTGACCTCTACCTGTGCACCCTGGCATATAAATCCTCTCACAGACACACACAATAAGTAAGTAAAAGTAATTTTTAAATTTTTTAATGAGCAAAGCTATCAGAAAAAAGAAGGTCTTGGAACAGTCTGGAAGAGTCTAAGGAGACTTGAGGAGAAGCCCTGGGTAGTATTGCGTGATATTTTAATTGTGTTCTGACAAATAAAGCTTGCTTGGAGTCAGAGGGCAGAGCTAGCCACTAGCTGACCATGAGGTTTGTTGACAGAGAGGAGACAGGAAGTAGTAAGGCGGGGCTGAGAGAGGATCGCGGCCCTTTTAGATGAAAGAACGGTAGAGGTAGGAAGCGACTGTGGCTGCGCCCTGCTTCTCTGATCTTTCAGGTTCTTACCCCAATATTTGGCTCCCGATTTTCTTATTGTTGAAGATTAATTAGATTAATGCTTCAGGGTAGACTTGCATGATATCGGGGAAAAAATAAGGAAATATGAAAGAAATGTGGACCGGGGTGGTAACAATGCGTCCGTGTGGCACATATGTCGTGGTGAACGCACACGAAGAGAGAGGCGTAGACAAGGACAAAGCGCTGACTCCACATCTCCAAAAGCATTCTGTAAATCTAAAACTATTCTTTAACAAAAAAATGTTTAATTAATGTATGTGCGTGTCTGTCTGCATGTGTGTCTGTGCACTGCATACATGCAGTGCCGGAGGAGGCCAGAGGAGGGCATCAGATCAGGAACTACTGGAACTGGAGGAGGTACAGCTGGTTGTGAGCCGCCATGCGGGTGCTGGGAACTGAACTCTAGGCTTCCGGAAGAGCAGTCGGTGCTCTTACCTGCTGAGCTGTCTCTCCACCTCCGTAACACATTTTCAAGTTTATCTCTACAGTTAAATGTCCTAGCCAGGGGCAGGGAGGGTGTTATTTGTTTACAGCAAAACTGCCCCCCAGAGGTACAAGAGAGGGGTTGACAGGAGGGAAGGGGGAAATGGTGAAATTATATTATAGTCTCAACAAATAAATAATTATTAAAAAACAACTCCACCCACGCTCACCAAGCATGGTGATTAATCCCAGCATTCACGAGGCAGATGCAGTTGGATCTCTGTAAGTCAGGGCTCAGTCTAGTCTGCAAAGGAGTTCCAGGTCAAGTGGAGCTACAAATTGAGACTTTGTTTCATAAAAAGCTCCTCTCTGTGTATATATATTATAGCTCTCCATTTATTGCATATATCATATAAAACTATATCACATATACCCTCCCCATATAAAATATCATATACGTCACATACAATATATCATATATTATCTCTGTCTATACTGTATGCGATATATATAATCATGCTTTATGTATTTATACACACACACACACACACACACACACATACACGTATATACTCTCTAATCTTGCCCTCCCATCCTCTCTCTTTCTTATGCCTATTCCAATCAGCTCATAGAACTACCAACTTCACATCACTTCACTATGTCCTTGTCAAAATTACTACTGACTTCCAGGTTGTTGAATACAACTCTCAGTTGCCCTCATTAGTCACCCACTCTTCCTTGACCTATTTCCTCCACAGTTGTTGCTAGGACACCATAATGTCATGGTTTGACCCCTTCCTCTCCAATCTCCAATTGCTCTCCAGATTTTTCTCCCTAAGTTCTCTTCTCCTCCTCAGCCTCTGAATCCAAGGAAGACTAGCCTAGGTTTGTGCCTTCCTGACCCACACACATTTTCTTCCCTTCTGATCTCATCCAGTATTGGGGTTCTGCATCAGCTACACGGTGGTGGTTTGCTTGTTTCTCTGGTCTCTCTCCTAACTTCAAGCTCACAAACCCAACTGACTTCTGATTTCTCAAGTTTAATGTTTCCTACATGCCTCCAGCTTAATATTTCTAAAACTGAATCCCTGGTCTCACCTGCCCAAACTGCTTTACCTATTCCTGTCTCCAGTGATGACATCATCCTTGAGTCATTCAGACCAAAATCTTGATGTCATCTGACTCACTGCCTTTCAAACACCATGTGTAATCCACTGGGAAGCCCAACTTAGAGTACCCTTAAATGTGATTGTGAAATTGAATTTGATGCACCTGTAATTTCCCAAATTAAATGATTTGCCAAATGGAGGTGAGAACTTCTGCCTTCACATCCATTTCTCTTTTTTTGTTTGTTTCTTTGTTTTTTGTTTTTTGTTTTTCGAGATAGGGTTTCTCTGTGTAGCTTTGCACCTTTCCTGGAACTCACTCTGTAGCCCAGGCTGGCCTCGAACTCACAGAGATCCGCCTGCCTCTGCCTCCCGAGTGCTGGGATTAAAGGCGTGCGCCACCACCGCCCGGCCACATCCATTTCTTAATATTAACATCCAGCACAGCCTGGCCTACAGTCCTTTCCAGGCACATGTGCCGAGCATTATTCTCCAACCACTGAACTTCCAGCTCCCTGCCACCTAACTCCTACTTCCTATACTCATTCACTTAAGATCTCTTCTCCCACTGCCACCAGGGCACATCTTTAATCCCAGCACTTGAGGCAGAGGCAGGTGGATCTCTGTGACTATGATTTCCTCCCCACTCACAAAATGTACCTCTTCTAATTTACTTTGTCTCTGAATCAGGAGGTGCATCCAGCTTCCTCCTTTGTCCCAAATTGCATGTTAAAGCTGGTCAAGTGTTCTCTACTCTTTCCCAGGTCTCAGGAAATCTCTCTGTAAGGCTCCATAAAGCTAGGGAAAGTGGTGCATGCTTGTCTGTGATCCCAGCACTCAGGATACAGAAAGAAGGAGAACAAGCTCCAACTGAGCCAGAGCAAAACCTTGTCAGAAAGAAAGTCTAAGCCCTGGGACTCACACGGTGGAAGGAAAGAATGGATTCAATGGATTCCCACAAATTATCCCTCTACCTGTGCACCTTGGCATACATATGCTCACACAATCCCTTCCTTCCTCCCCTCCTTCTTCCTTTCTTCCTTCCTTCCTTCCTTTCTTTCTTCCTTTCTTCCTTCCTTTCTTTCTTCCCTTCTTCCTTTCTTTCTTTCTTTCTTCCTCCCTTCCTTTCTTTCTTTCTTCCTCTCTCTCTCTCTTTCTCTCTCTCTCTCTTTCTTTCTTTCTTTTCTTTCAGAGAGGCCCCTCAAGTTCCTGGCCTCTTTTCTAGTCTGCTGCCATGACTGGCACAGCACCAAGTGATGAGTTCAGTGCTAACTTTATCCCTTCTTGGATGTGCAATGCGGGGGATGTTGTAACATCTACTCTGTGAGCCAATTTTGAGATTATCGACGATGACGGATGTCAAGGGCCTGGCACACAGCAAGCACGCAAATGATTGTTGCTGTCATCCCTGTTATTACTCCTATCCTGTGGACAGGGCTTCGCATGCATGCTCTAATTGAATCCCTGCATTCAGGCTTGAGATGTGCAAAGGGGACGTGCCGTCATTGTCTTAACAGAGGAGTTAACGCTCAAAGGGATTGCAAGTCGTTTTGGTTTTTCTAACATCATACAGCTAAAAGAAAAAAGTGGCGGGGAAGTGGTGCAAATTTGGGTAGGTCTGGCCTTCAGACTTGTTCATACTGTGAGATACATGTCCTCCTTGAAATTACTTAAAACACAAGTTGGGAAAACATACAGCAGACACAAGGCCTCTAGAGAGTAATATGGAAATGCAATAAAATCTTATAAAATAAAGTCTTCATAAAATGGTTGGAATTAGAGCCGGGTGGCAGCGGCGGCGGCGGCGGCGGTGGCGGCGGCGGCGGCGCACGCCTTTAATCCCAGCACTCAGGAGGCAGAGCCAATCGGATCTCTGTGAGTTCGAGGCCAGCTGGGCTACAGAGTGAGATCCAGGACAGACATCAAAGCTACACAGAGAAACCTTGTCTCGAAAAATCAAAAAAAAAATGGTTGGAATTATGAAGATTGAAATAGTATTATGTATCCTTGGACTATAAAAATGAAGATAGTGTTTCTTGTTAATTTAACAAGTTTTATTTCTGTGGTCTGGAGGCCACCTCTTTTTAGATTACAGAACGCAAGAAAGTGCAATGGGTATATAAAACATCGGAGGTCAGATGAGCCCGTGATTCCTCTGTCCCCCTCCAGTAGACATCGGGGTCCGTTAGGGTGAATGTGACATTTCCTGGAGGAGGAGGGATGTGACTAGCTTCTGCTGGAGAACGTAACTGGGGTCTTGATCGGTTTTTATTGATCAGTGTTGGTGTCCAATTCACCTCGCGTCTTGAAAGGGTGACATCTGTTAATATCTGTCATTTCCTTTCTGCCTTGTCACTTGCCGTGTGTTCCCCACACTCGAGATCACGTGAGCAGAGCATGATGGAGGGTGCTGCACAGTTGGGGTTCTGTTTCTCCGGGCGCTCACTTCCAGAGCCCAGGCGCAGGGTCTTTAAGAGCAACATGAGTATGTTCTGGGTAGTAGGTTTTTTAATTGTTAAGTGTTTTTAATATGAGCATTACTGGTTAAAGATAGCAAAATTATCATAATAGACCTCCCCTCCATGTCTTTCCCTGAAAGCCACAGCATGCTAATGAAAGTTAGAAAGAAATTTCAGCCCTGAATCACACACCAATTCATTTTTGAACACGGAATTGGAGGGTAACAGAGAAAATAAAATCCATCACATGGAGACAACAGAGGCCAAAGCGCCCCCGCCCAGAACCTCGCACACAGTAGGAACTCAGTGGGCATTACTCACAAAGAAGGCTCGTTTTCTTTGAGCAGAAGGACTGCAAAGTTTGAGTCAAATTAGAAAGGAAGGCATGAGTGAAGGTCTTTGTTGAGATAGGGAGGGAGGAGGAAGGGACACAGACCAGGCCAACGTCATGGAGTCGGTCACTGGGGTAGGATCAGCTGGCACAAGGCATGAAGGAAGCCTGACGGATCCATAGGTCATGTAAGGACCAGCTCCTCACTCTAACTAGATCCTCCTGCCCCTTCATACCCGAGCCTCCTGTCCAAACCATCTCCTTAGACCTCCATCCAAAGCTGCAGAAGGCATGTGCCTGAGCCTTGGCTCTGACAAAGGCCCCATTCTCTCTGGCTGACCACAGCTGGAGCCCATGTGGGCAGCCCATGTATGGCTGGGAGCCAGGAGGCCTCCGTCTAGCCCAGCAGTGGCAGTGAGCTGACATTAAACTTGAGCAAGGCTCCCTCCACTCTGAAGCCTAGCATTTCCCTTCGGTGAAACAGCAGAGACCGCACTGTCCTATCCTTCCCTGGGGTGGCATGCGGCTCTGCTGAGCTGTGATTGATGGGAAACTTCCTTGTGAATCACCGTAAACACCAGCCGCTGTGACTACTGCTACCATCACCATTATCGTGGCTATCCTTTGATTCACACGCCAACCGTCTTCCCCTCCCTCTCTCCTCCTGCCCTTCTGGAATGTGACTTCAAAGAACAGAAGGTTCCCAGCACCCATGCCCTGCCCTTCCCACCTCCTCTCTCTCTCCTCTAAGATATCCAGCCTTTAGGTACCTGGGACTGAGTCAAGACCCCTCACTTTCACCCCATTTCTGACAAGTCCCCCTTTCCAACCACGCTGATGAAGTAGGAGAGCCCTGGACATCAAGAGTGAAAGGTTCGGGACACCCGTCTTCCCCTCTCTCACCGCAGCTGCTTCCTCTGACCATGAAAGTGAAGGAGCTAACTTCACAGCATTCCCTGGAGAATCACATGAGATCCCGTAGGGATCCAGGCCCTGAAAACAAGGCGGGCCCAGGACACTCATGAGGCCTTGGCTGTCTGAAACCCCTCCATTTATTCTCTTTGGATCACCCATTGTGCTCTCCCTTCCTGGCTCCTCTTCAACTTTTGTTTTGTTTTTTGAGACAGGATTTCTTGTGTGTAGCCCTGGCTGTCCTGGAACTTGCTCTGTAGACCAGGCTAGCTTTGAACTCACTGATATCCTCCTGTCTCTGCCTCCCGAGGGTGGAATTAAAGGTGTGTGCCACCACCCATCTGACTCCTCTTAAACTGTAAATGCTCCTAGGAAAGTGGAACACATGCCATCAGCCCCACAAGTTAACAGAGGCTGTGCCTCCCATTCCAAAGTGAAATGACGAAGACCCACACTGACAAAGTGTGTATGGTTAGGGGAAAACGGACCAGGCATGAAGGCTAGTTCCGTCCGTGCGACTTCCTCCCTGGCCGACTGACCTCGCCCGCCATTCTAAAACCTTTGGTATTAAATGGAAGGGCCATCATCAGCCCAGGCGCCAGATGCCAGGGGCCTCCTCCTACCGGGGCTCCCAGTTACAGCTCTAAAGCAGAGCTTCAGGCGCCCTCCTGTGGCCATGAGGGAGATTGCAGAAGTAAAGAGCTGTTGAGAAAAGGAAGCAGAGAGGTTGTTCTGGTTCTGTCTGGAAAAGAGGAAAGGATCTAGCTTCCGCCTTTCCTCACAGACCCCCTTCAGGAAGTGCTCTGTTCCAGTCTCACACCCCCTCAAGTCTTCTGTCTGGCCCTGCTGTTTCCTCCCTGTGTGCTTAGACAAGAATCTGTCTTCTAGGATTCACTTTCTTTAATTTGAACTTGAGGGATTGGGCAAGGTGAGAGCTCATGCCAGGTGCTATTCCCAGCATGCTTAGTTTATCTGATCATGGTATCTAAGCAAGGCCCAGATCACCCCAGCTACTGTGCCCAGCTGCTCCTGACCCACATAGCCAATCACAGAAAGTACAGCCATGTGGTTTAAGGTTTGGTTCAAAGTTCTCCTCTACCCTCCTCCTATCTGGCACACCCTCTTTCTGTATAGTTACTATACACAAGTGGACTTTGCTGCCCTCCGCCTTGAGCTCCCCCAGCTCAAGGGCTTTTCTCCCTCTCCACCCAGCCTAGCAGGGCACCAAGTACAAGAGCACCCTCTCTGAAATCAGTCAGCCTGGCTTCAGCCCTGTATGGTAGCAGAGCTGTGTTCCCCTCAACAGCTTCCGCATACGAATCCTGGGAACCTGTGGATAAATCGATGACACTGGGGGACAAAGGAGACTTCGACAGGTGTTTTGAAGTAGAAGTGTATCGGCGATTGTCAAAGTCACAGCAATATAATCACAGAGATAGGGGTGCCAAGATCAGAGGGATGTGAGATCGTGAGCCAAGGAATTTGGGAGGCCTCCGGAAGCTACAAAAGAAAGCAGACCTCTCCAGAGGGCATGCTCACCTGCCAACCCGTCTTGGACTTCCGATTTCGGGAAGTGTAAAACAAGGACCTCTTGCTTTCAAGGCCCTCCGTTTGTTATAGCAGCAACAGGGAACCGATAACCTATGAGTCCAGCCTCTCAGTAGATACGCGACTCTGGGAAACCGCATGCCTCTGTTTCTTCATGTGCAAAATGGGAGTGATGAAAGCAATAATTATTGTTAAGATTTATTTTTACATTTATTTATTTATCAGTGTGGGGGTCAGAGGACAGGCTGCAGGAATTGGTTCTCTCTTTGCCATGTGGGTCCCGAGAAATGAACTCAAGATTGTCAGACTTGATGGGTAAACGAGCTTGCCAGCTGGGCCATCTTGCCATCTAAGATAATAATAATCTCACAAGGTTGTCTGGATAAAAGAGGATACAATGGCAATGCTTGGAAATCACTTAAAACCATGTCCAAGACGGAACATGTTACCTATTACAATAAGAATAGTTGCCAATTACCATTAACTAAGGGTCTAAAATACATGTTGGGCACAATGGCAGGTGCCTTGGCATAAATTCTAACCACAGCAACCCCGTCGGGGGTAACAATTCCTATCCTAGCTTTAACGGTGGCAAAACAAACCCAGAGGAATTCACCTGAAACTCACTCTGAAACTGAAAAAATTTTAAGCTTTAGTTTGCCGCGTGTTCCTGAGAAGTTTGTGTTCCTTGTCAGTAGAGGGGGTGGCGGGCAGAGGGAGAGTCACAGACTCAGGCATGCCACGGAGTGCCAGAGGCAGACACAATCCAGGTGAAGCACATTCTCACCCCCCAACTCTAACTGTTCAGGGGCTCAACCGAGGCTCCCACCTCCTCTCCAATTCTGACTGTTCAGGGGCTCAACCGAGGCTCCCACCTCCTCACCAACTCTGACTGTTCAGGGGCTCAACCGAGGCTCCCACCTCCTCTCCAACTCCCCAAGCCAGGTCCCAAGCGGCCTTTGAGCCATGTTTTTGGCGCCAGGAGACAGGAACAGCAAGAGAACGAAGTGCTGAAGGATGGGGGACTCAGACTTGCTCAGACCCAAGGGTTCTCGGGGCACCCCCTCCTTCCCCGCGTTCTGCATAACGGGCCATCTGTTCTGGGCTGAATAAACAAGGCACGGGAAGCGGCGGCCGGCCCCCTGCCCCCAGCCCCAGTATGGCACAATGCGCCTTTCTCCGAGAGGACGCCGTCCGGGCGCCTGCGAGCGCGCTGCATCTGAACTCCCCTCCCCCCTGGCGGCGCAATAGCCACAAACCGACCACTGGAAACCGGTGTGGGTTTGTTTCTTTCTTTCTTTTTTTTAGAAAAAGAAAACAAAAAAGAAATCCAACAAAGAACTGGGCGCAGCACGTGGCGAGGGCGTGCGAGTGTAGCGTGCCTTCCCCACCAGGACCTCCCCATCCCCTCGCCCCCTAAATCTGGCTTCTGGTCCAGGCGAGGCCAGCTCGAAGGCAGCGCTGGGGGCCCGCCAGCGCCCCGTCCCGGACGATCCATGCCGCGGGGCACGGGTGTTCAGACGGCACGCGACCTTCACTTCCGGCTAGCCAGCTGGTTCTCCAGCTCCTCCAGGCGCTCTGTCAGCTGGGCCAGTGAGCAGTTAAGGAAGATCTAGGCTCTGGGATTTTTTTTTTTTTTCACCTGCCCTGCAGCCGGCGCCTCCAGCCCCAAAGGATATGATTCTGTGTCAGGCTCTCGAGCGCCCCCAGCGTGCGGCCCTGGAACTCCACCAGGCTTTCGCATTCGCAGGGACTCCGAAGCTCTGTCCCTGCGCCGATGCCCTCCTCTGCAAGTAGAGCACCAAGAGTCAAGGGTATGAGGAGCCAAAGGAAGCCCATTGGGCTGTGGCCATGACCTTCTGATTCACCTGTACCAAGTCGACGGTTGCGTATGTACAGGCTTTGGATTTAGACCTGGCCTGAGCCCCAGCCAAGGAGCCCAGAAATCCCAGGAAAAACCTCAATCCCTGCCATCTATAGAGTGGATATAGTGAAAGAAGCTATCCACTGGTGGTTGGGAGGATTAGACGATTTGTGTATGTGTACACAATCTGAAACCCCAATGTTTACTGAGATAACCAGGGAGCTTGCTAGAATCCAGATTCTGATTCAGAATGAGGATCTGTATTTTCAATAAGCTCCTAAAGCATGTTGATACTGAAGACCATGGATTTCACTTTGATTAGAAAGAATCCAGAGTGACAAACACTCTCCAAATGAGACAGAGCAAACAACGGAAGTGTTCTATATCTGTCGCGCCCGATTCAGTAGCCGCAAGCCACCTGGAGCTAGTCAGCCCTTGAAATGTGGCTGGTGCAACTGAAGAACTCAGTTTTTATTTTGCTTCATTGCGATCGGCTGTATTTCATTATACACATGTAGCAACTGAATGCCATATTGACACAGTATCTAAAACGATGCCAGGCACAAGTTAACCCTGTGTTGTGTATTTTAAGCAAACCAGCGTTCTCAAACTGTGGTCTGTGGACACGCAGGTAAGCATGGCGTGTCATACATCATAAAGACATATGGGAATATGTCATAAAGACAAATAATCCAACCCTGTCCTGGACCCACTGCGTCGGGGTGAAGCCCAGCAATATTTGATTCCACTGATTCTGAAGAAAATAATGTTTAAATTATGGGTCCACATTTACCGCCACATGCATTTCAGCATCTGACAGTGGGGTACAGTTAAATGTGGTTGCCTATGTTTTCTTAACAGCACATAAAATAACGGTGAATCTTACCAGAGATAGCTTCACTATAAGTCCATGCCGTTTATTATTATTATTATTATTATTATTATTATTATTATGTGAATGTATGATATGTGTGTGAGAGAGAATGTGGGTGCATACCGCCGCACTCCTGTAGAAATAGAGAACAGCTTTTGGGAGTCGGCTCTCTCCTTCCTCCTGTTGAGGCAGGGTCTCTTGTTTTCGCCTCCCTACCTACGTCCAGGCTAGCTGGCCTAAAGCTTGCAGGTTCTCCCCCGTCTCCCCGACCCATCTTGCTGTGAGGGTGCTGGGTACAGATGTGAGCCATCACATGTGGCTTTTTGCGAATGTGTTCCAGGACCAAACTCAGGTCATCAGGCTTGCATGGCAACTGTTTTTACCTGCTGTGCCATGTCATCAGCCCCCATTTTTAATATTACAGGTGATAAAGTAGTGCAATTCTTGGCACTCGGCCTCTGGACAGAGTTACCACTACGAGTCAAACTCCCATACTTGGCAGACTACTTTGTGTCAGACTACTTGATGGCTTCGGTAACGCTCTCAGAAAGGATTGCCTCTGACTTTAGAATTGTAGAAGCAGAGGGTCACAGAAGAGGGTCAGCCTAGGCTGTAGTACAGTCAGCCAACAAAGAGCCTTAACCAGAGAGCCCCAACTTGCCTCAGAAACCTAAAGCTGAGGTAACCTTGAGCATCCTCCCTCTTACAGAAGAGGGGAAGGTCGGGAGGAGGGACTTATCTAGAGTCCACAGGAGATGACAGAGTCAGGACCGGAAGGGCCCTAAAGCCCAGTGCTTCCAAAGCACCTTAGTTAATCATTAGAGTTGAGAGTGGAGCAGGAAGGACATTCAACTGCAGATTCTCCGCTCTGGGCACAGCCCTGCCGACCTATCTCCACCGGCAGTCCACTGGAAGAAGAATCCCATCTTGGGTCTGTGTTAGAATCTAAAGACCCTGTGGTCAAAATCAAGACCCTCAAGAAACTCTGTCCCCTACTAGGTCCAGCTGCCCCCCACCCACGAGCACATCTGGGTCAGTTCCCCCCAGCTGAAGACCTGATGCATTAGAGAGATTGCACTTATGGTCTACGTCCCTCAGAAAGCACAAGCCACTGTGTTAAAACCCAGTCCTGTCATTTTGCCAAATCCATAAAGTTGAATTCCAACAAGTTGGAGGATTATAGATGGTTCCACTTACATAGGCTAAATTTGGCTTGCTTTTTAAAATTTTCTCAAGGGCTGGAGAGATGGCTCAGTGGTTAAGAGCACTGGCTGCTCTTCCAGGGAACCTGGGTTCAATGCCCAACACCCACCTGGTGATTCACAACCGTGTGTGACTTCAGTCCCAGGGAATCCAACCCCCACTTCTGGCTTCCACAAGCACCAGGCACACACATACATACAAACATACATTCAGGCAAAAGACGCACATAAAATACAATACAAAAGAAAAAGAAAATGACGTTTTCTCAAATTATTCCAAACACTACTAATTTGAGCAACAAAACCCGTGCTTCCTTGACTCTGATGTGTGCCCAAAGCTCTTGAGGGTCTGATTCATCGTCTGGGGGCTGTATTTCTGACAAGCTACAGTAAGGAGACAGACCTGCGCTGGTCCAGGCTTTAAACAACCAGCTCTGTGTAGAGAGCTGTAACTGCTGAAGGGTGTGTGAAGTGCTGAGGACAGGGCATCTATCGGAGGCCAGGCAACCAAAGAACAGAAGCCTCAGGAGAGACGCGCTCACCTGGACAAATGCTGCCTTTGAGATTCTCCAGCAGGTGAGTCATGGTGCTAAAGTCCGGCGAGTAGGACACATGCAGCTCTGACGGTTCGGATGCGATCTCACGCAGCTCTTCCTCCACCGCCTTCCCCACGCCCACAGCATACATGACGATGCCTATAGGGCCCAGGCACTCAAGAGAGAGAAAACTGCTCCCCGGCCTCCACTCCAACCCCACCCAAGCCCATCCCTTGCCAAACCTACCTTCCTCTTTGGCGCGAGCTGCCCACACCGAAATGTCGTCCTGAGAGCGGCCATCTGTGAACACCAAGCCCACACGAGGCACGTTGAGGTCACGAGGCCGTGCACCCTGCGCCTCTGAGAAGCTGTGCTCTACCATGTGGCGTAGTGCGAGCCCCGTCATGGTGCCGCGCTCCATGTACTCCACAGCGAGGACTGCCTGTTTCACCTCAGCTGCGGTGCCATAGCGGCCCAGAGGGAACTCGGTGCGCACCCGGCTGGAGAACTGCACCAGCCCGATGCGTGTGCCCTCGGGGGACACGTCCAGGAAGTCCACGATCTGGTTCACGAAGCGCTTCACCAGCTCGAAGTTCTGTGGGCGCACACTCTTGGAGCCATCCACCAAGAGAACAAGATCCACGTGGCCCTCCCGGCACCCTGCGAAGGAGAAGGCTTGGATGGAGGGGTCAGGTCCTTGACCAGGAGAGCCACATACTCATCTAGTTATTCGTTGCCAGTATTTATTATATAATGCATACCAGTTACATGTCCTGCCTTTTATGACCGGTGGTGTGCTCAATCACCACTACCATGGTTACACCATCCTCTTTTTTTATGATAGCCTTTGATGGTTTAGTGCTTAGCACTAACCAAACGCTCAGTTAAAAAGCATTTTTTAAATAACCAACAGAAACAATACCACCATAGCTATCATTCATTGATGACCTAGTACATGTCAGTCACAAGTCTAAGCATCATATTGGTATTAATAACAATGACAAAAACACCATTTACTGATGTTTACCCGTGTCAGACACTGAAACATGTACTTTATACATTCTCTCCTTGAGTGTTAGCCCCATTCTCTATAAACTGGGATTCTAAAGGACAAAGTAATTTGCTTCCATAGTTAGTAGTGGCAGAGCCAAGACTAGAAGCCTGGATTAGCTAAACCACAAACTTCTGGACCCAATCACTACAACATTGCCTCCTTTGTTCTGAACCAAGAGATTTGGAAGTACCAGAATGGGGTTCAACGACAAAGAAAACATAATCTTGATCCATGAGATCAGGACGGAATGTAACAAGGCAGGCATGCCTGCCATCTGCTGCAGTAGGAAACTGCACTGTGAGGGGGCATAAGGGAGACCAAGAGAGGAATAAACCATTTTACCTGCAGTGGTTGAGGAAGGCTGCGTGAAGGTGGTGAGGTTCAATATGGTCTTTGATGTGGACTGAATAACCGTGTAATTCAAAACTCATATACCAGAACCCTTTCTCCTAATGTTATCATCTTTGGGATGAAACTGGGGTTAGACACAGACATGAGGATCAGAGCCTTCAGGAATGGAAGTAATGTCCTTTCAAGAGTTTCTAGAATGCCTGCTTCTTCCATCCACCCATCAAGGGAGAACACAAAAAGAAAACCATCGCACATGAGCTAGGAAGCAGAGCTTCATGGGACACTGTATCTGACAGCATCTTGGTCTTTGCCATTCCCAGAGCTGAGAAATAAACATTTAAGACACTGTTGTGGTTTAGATAAGGTTTGTGCCCAAGGGTCCATGTGTCGAAGCTTGGTCCCCAGTGTGACAGGGCGGAGAGGTGATTAAGACCCATGGTCCTATGGTAGCCAGACTTTCTGTTGCTGTGACAAGAATACCTGGTATAAGTAACTTAAGAGTGAAAATTTGTTTTAGATCACGACTTCAGAGATTTCAGTCCATGGCTGTCTAGCTTTTGACCCAGGGTGATGCCGAATATCATGAAGCAGAAGAAGGGTGGAGGAAAGCAGCACCCTTCATTATAAAAGGAAACAGACAGACAGGAAAGGAGCCAGAGCAAAACACTCCTCAAGTAGGACATAGTGGCACATGCCTGTAATCTCAGCACTTAGGAAACTGAGATAGGATTTCTGTGAGTATGAGGCCAACTTTTGGTACTTAGTGAGTTCAAGGCCAGCCTGGAATACTCATCTAAACCCCACTCCTCAGGAGCTGAGGATGTAGCTCAGTTGGTAGGGTACTTGCCTAGCATGTACCAAGTCCTGAGTTAGATACCTAACACTTGGAGGCAGGAGAATTAGGAAGTTCAAGGTCATTATCAGTTACATAGCTAGTACATGGCCAGCTTATGCTACATGAAACCCTATTTCAAAAAAAAAGAAAGAAAGGAAGAAAGAAAGAAAGAAAAAAAGAAAGAAAAAAAGAAAGAAAGAAAGAAAGATAGGAAAAGAGAAAGGAAGAAAGAAAGAAAGAAAGAAAGAAAGGAAAGGAAAGGAAAGAAGGAAGGAAGAAAGAAAGGAAGAAAGAAAGAATTCTCAAAAAACACACACACCTAGTGACCCACTTCCCCCAGCTGGGGCCCATCGTCTACAGTTTCACCTCCCAACAGCCCAAAAATCTACTCCCATATTTAATCTGTGCTTGGATTAATCAATTAATAAAGGCAAAACCCCTGTGATCCAATCACTTCCAAGAAGCCCAGGCTCTGAACATTTTTGCATTAAGGACCAAGCCTTTGATACATGATCCTTGAGAGGGAGCACTTTATATCCAAACCATAACAGGCCTTCTGAGAGATAATTAGGTCATAGAGCACCACCCTAGGAAGAAATGAATGCCTGTATCAAAGAATGGAGTAGGTCTCAAGAGACAAGATTAATGACCCTGCCAGTGAATAGTTACAAAGGATGGCCACCTCCTGTATTTGATCCCTTGCACACACACACACTCTTCGCTCTCAAGGGCTCTTGTCATGTGGCTGTCACCACCACTGAGATGTTGAGACTGTGCTCTCAGATCTACAGATTGTGAGTCACATAAGCTCTGTTCTTTGTAAGTCACTCAGCTTCCTGGCTTTGAGTTTTTTCATTGTAGCCACACCCAACAGTACTGTGACATACTAACCTGAATGGACTAATGCAGTCTTGAATGCTGACTAGGACTTTGCCAAGGCAAGAAGGACATTCTAGAAGGTTGATAGAAGCATGTACAAAGGAATGGGAACTGGGAAGCGCACGACACATTCGGGAAGGGACAGGCCAGTGTGACTAAAACGTTCAAGTGTGGCAAGAGATGGGCTAAAGAGCTGGATGGTAATGAGCTTAAGTGATAGTTTCAAAATTGACCTCAGCCCACAACGAAAAACGAGAATAATAATATATTATGGTGCATTTCACATTCTTACATGTAACTAAACTTCTGCTTCATGAAGCAATACTTAACTTTCCTAAATTCAGGAAACTATTTTCTTTTCTTTCCCTTAAATGCTGATTGTAACCCACTAATTTGGTTTCATTATCCATTAATGTGGTTGTGCCCAGCACTGGAAAAACTCAAGGGAAAGGCATTTGATCTTTATTTTGTAGACACTGGTGAGCCACAAAAGGATTTTGAGTGAAGGAGAAATATGATTAGATACAGATTTTGAAATCAGTCTTGGCAGCAAGGTAGAGGACTGGTTGGAACAGACCCTGGGCACAAGGTTCATTCCCCAGCATACGAACATCCACACCACATCTTTGGGGCTGTAACAAGGGCATTGAGGAGGTTCAGATTGTAGGCAATGGAGCAAGAGCAGACCCTCTGCCTATAACTCACGGTCACAGCTCTTGCCATCAGCCTGAAGTCGCCTCCCCTCAGGACACAGGCAGCGGAAGGAAAGACCCTCACTCACACACTGGAACTCGCAGCCATGATCGACGCCATTGCAGAAGTCCCTGACTTAAAGGAGACACCAGGTAGGATGAGTCAGGTTAGACCCCAGCACCTAGAATCCCTTACTATTCTCTGCAGATATGAGAGACACCTCCTCACCCCGACAGCTCCTCCCGTCAGGCAGCAGGTCGTGGCCCTCTCTGCAGCGGCACTGTGGCCCCACGAGGGTGTTCACACATTCGTGCTGGCAGCTATGGTTTCCAAAGCTGCAGTAGTCGATCGCTGAAGGAAGGAAGAAATAGCAAGATATCACCTCTGGGTGTAGCCCATCAGGGGCCACAGTCTAGGATGCTCACAGGGGTGGGTGAGCAGGGTTTACGTACCCCTGCAGCTCCTCTGGTCCTGCTGGAGTGTAAAGCCAGCTCGACAACGACAGAAATAGGCGTCCAGGGAATTGACACAGATGTGCTCGCAACCATGGGTTCCTTCAGCACAGAGGTCCATGGCTGGGAAGAAGATGGGGTCAGCCTTCGATAAGGGCTGTATTTAACAGCATAGCCACACAACCCTCTGAGGGGCTCTTTAACAAAACCTGGGGCTGAGGACCAGGGAGATGGCTCAGTCTGTAAAGTGTCCGCTGCACAAGCCTGAGAACCTGAGTTTGGATCCCTGGCATTGACATGAACTGGGTGTGGTGGCTGTAACCCTAGCCCTGAGATGGGCAGAGACAGGCAAATCTCCAGAGGCCACCGCTAACCGTACTAGTCGACTGGTGAGCTCTAGACTCAGTGAGAGGACTGGTCTCAAAAAAATAAAGTGGGGCTGGGGGGGGTGGCACATGCCTTTAATCTCAGCACTCAGAAGGCAGAGCCAGCAGAGCTCTGTGAGTTCGAGGCCAGCCTGGTCTACAGAGAGAGTTCTAGGACAGCCAGGGCTACACGGAGAAACCCTGTCTAAGAAGAAGAAGAAGAAGAAGAGGAGAAGGAGGAGGAGGAAGAGGAGGAGGAGGAGGAAGAGGAGGAGGAGAAAATAAATAAATAAATAAATAAATAAATAAATAAATAAATAAATAAAGTGGAGTGTTCCAGGAGATGGCTCCATGGGTAACACAACATTTGCCTCACAAATCTATGACCTGAGTTCAAAATCCATTTAAAGGTGAAGGAAGAGAATAAAGTCCACAGAGTTGTCCTCTGACCTCCACATGCACGCTGTCTTACACACACACACACACATACACACACACACACACACACACACACACACACCTGCACTCACACATCATACACACTAATAATAATTAAAAATTGTTCAGTAATGATGAGGTGTGGAGTGGTTACTTGACATTGACCTCTGACCCCCATAGACATTTGCATACACATAAGTACACCAAGTTTTTTTAATTAAAAAAAAATGTTAACACCCATGCCTTGCCCCTACCCCAAAGTTCATAATTAATTAGTCTGGTGTGCTACCCAGACACTTGTAGAATTCTTTCTACAGGGTCCGGTGACATTTCCGATTTAAATCTTGGACACATCCCAGAGCCAAAGGGCCCTCTGCTGAGTCCGGCATGTGAAGGAGAACCCCATCCTCCACAAGCTCAGTGGCCCACAGCAGAGTGTGAGGAGCAGGATCTTCACCTATCCAACTATTCCCTCTCTGCAAAATGGAAACCCAGTAGGAAAAAGCAATTGCTGCTTCCTACTTCTTTCTGAAGAGGCAGGAGGGAGACCTGTTGTTGGATGGATTCCTTTGATGGTTTGGATATGCAAAGACGGCCTAGATCTGAACTGGGGAGAGTTGTGAAAATCTGGGATTCCTGGAAAAGGGACTGCCATGGAAGAAATGTCACAAATAGGATGAAGTTTCATAGCCCTGTGGGCTAAAGACGGCAAGGGAAAATCCCTGTAGTAGGATAATTGAGGGCTTCCAGGAACAAGGGCATCTAGTCGAAATTACAAGTAATGTTGTTTTTCTTTGTATGTTTGCCTTTTACATTCCTCATATCCCTGCCCACTTCCACCTTTAACAAAATGAACATGTGTACACATACATATGAAAGCAGTGCCTTCTGTGTACACATGTGTAAACCATAGACTGTAACAAGGTGGCCACTTGGGACTGAAAATTTGAGAAAAGATCATAAGTACAAAGAATGCAGCAAGGCGAGGCATGGTGGGGTATATCAGTTATCTCCGTACTCTGAAGGTTAAGGCAGAGGGTCATTCATTAATTTGAGGCCAGAATGAGACACACAACAAGAAAGTAAGGGAAAGGCAGGAGAGACAGAAGAAGAGATGAGGAGAGGGGTGGGGAGGGAAGGGGAGGAGAGGGGAAGGAGAGGGGAGGGGAGGGAAAAGGGAAAGACAAAGGAGGAAGGGGAAGGGAAGTGAACAGAAACCCAGAGCAAGCTATAGCTACCAGAATGTATTTTCCAGATACCTTAGGAAAACAATGTCCACAGTAATCAAATGAGGATACATATCGAACTTTTTTAAGTTTGACTGTTGAATATTTGTGTGTGTGTGTGTGTGTGCACTCAGATCAGAAAAGGTGTTAGATGTCTTCCTCGTCACTCTCCACCTATTCCTTTGAGGCAACATCTCTCCCTAGACCTGAAACTCCAGTTTTCTTGCCTGTACTGGAAACCAGCAAGCACCAGGGATCTTCCTGCCTCTGCCCACCTCAGAGCTGGAGTTAAAGGCATTTGCCAGATGCCTGTCTGGTTCCAGAGTGCTGAGATCCAAATTCCAGTCTTCATGACTGTGTAGCAAATGCTCTTAACCACTGAGCCATCTCTCCAGCCCCCTGAAGTCTTTTCAAGTTTCTAAACACAAGAAGACCCAGGTGATATCTGGGTTATTAGGATCACATGACCTCTTTTTCCAGATTGTGAAGCTAAAATTGTGGAACTAGTTTTCTGTGAATGTATAGAAGGCTCCTAACACAAGGTCTGATATAATTAGCACTCTGTGTGTGGTAGAAAACACAGTCACAGAAATATACTCACCAAAATAGGCTCACCAAAAAGAAGAACCCATATATTCATATATGTTTGGTTTTTTTTAAAAAAAAAAAAAGCCATATACTCACCAAAAAGAAAAAACCAATCATCTAAGCAAGGCATCACACATCATAGCTTTTAAGATTATTAAAGTTAAAGAAAAAACAGATTTGCAGAGAGAAGGCTCCACAGAGAGAGCTGAGGTACAGAGGTAAGAATGAAGGACATCCAGGGTAGAGAGCGGAGAGGACCGCCCAGCTGAAGATATACCAAGTATCTAAGTGTCTAAGTAACAGAAACTGGAAAGGGGGGTGGGAGGGGGCTGGGAGGAGACAGAAGAAACAAGTCTGGGAGGTGGATTGGAGCCAGGTAGGAGACCGTGCCCAACGGAGGAGAAAGGCTACAAAACCCACATTTAACTGTGGCGGTCAAGACTCCTAGCTCTGGTCCACCAAAGGCTTGTGTGGCCCTAAGTAATATTCCCTCTTTCTATGGTTTGTAAGGTGAAGGGGGTGTGCTTCTACTTCCAAAGGACTTGCTAAAATCTTGCTGTGATGCTGGAAAGCCCAAGAAGGTTCAGGAACAATAAGACTGCAAGACGGAGACGGCGCTCACCCACACAGTTCTTGTTATCCGGTGCTAGCCTGTAGCCAGAGTTGCAGGTGCAGTAGAAGGTTCCTGGAGCATTGACACACTGGTGTTGGCACCCATGGCCCCACTCAGCACACAGGTCCTTCCCTGAGGACACGCAAGGAGAGAATCAGCAGAGAGCAGAGGTGCAGTCGTGTCCAAGGAGAGGACTCAATGGTAGAGTAGGGGTAGGGTCTGAAGCAAATACCCAAGGATGGACTTAGGTAGGATATGGATTTGGTTCTATGAGAGGGCAGTCCAGGTGAGAGGGTTAGGGGAAGAACGAGACTTAAGCAGTCCCTTTGAATAGTCTCAGAAAAGGATACGCCCTGTATGAAGAGGGCGGGGCTAGAATAGGACCACCCAGAGGTCGGGTTGTGCAGGAGGATGGAGAGGACAAGATTTCTTGTAACCTAGATTGGCCTTGGAATGGATTTGTAGCTGAGGCTGACCTTGAATTCCTGATCTTCTTGTCTCCCCCGCCCCCGCCCCCACCACAAAAGTAACTAAGGGAGTTCTCATAGCTTTTGTAAACTGTCCAGAGGAGATTCTTGTTTAAAAGACATTTGGTGTTGGAGTTTGACATTTAGCTTGTGACACACACGCAAAGTACATAGCTAGTCCCTGATCCAGCACAACTGGCCGCTGAGTGTTGTGGGACCAAACCCTGCTGGAGGGCGGAGTAAAGCTGATGTACGGTAGTACTCTGGGTCACCCCGACGGAGAGGGATTGTCTGTAACGATGCAAACTAGAAAGTAGCATCTGCAAAGCCGGAGATCAACGGCAGCTCTAACTCACCACACAGCCGGCCCTGGAACTGCAGGCCAAACTCCTGGATGAGATCGAAGGACTCCACCAAGAAGACGTGCTGGTCCAGCGGCGGCGAAGCCATGGCGCGTAGAGAGCCCACGTCGGCTCGCTGCACCCCTACCGCATAGATCTCAATGCCGCGGGCACGCGCCTGCGCGGCCACTTCGGCCACTCGGTCTTGAGGTCGCCCGTCGGTCACAATGACCAAGACCCGCGGCACTCGCTCCTCCGGCGGGCGCGCGCCTTCGGCCTCGCTGAAGGCCACGTTCATGGCATACTGGATCGCCAGTCCGGTCATGGTGCCCTGTGCCAGCGGCACCACGGCGCGGATGGCGCGCTCCATGTCCTCGCGGCGCGAGAAGGCGCCCAGGGGAAACACGCTCTGCACTTGGCTAGAATACTGGATCACACCAACGCGCGTGGCGTTCAGCCCCACGTCCAAGCTACGGAGGAGGCCCACTAGAAACTGACGCATGGTCTCGAACTCGAAAGGACGCACGCTGCGGGAGCTATCAATCACGAACACCAAATCCAGTGGCCCAGTATAGCACCTAGGACCTGCAGGGAGATGATGGGAAAGGACTCTCTCAGGTCAACTAAAGCTGACCTCTCAGGAAAAGCCAGAAAAAAATGCTGTTATGCGAATGAAACAGCGCCCAGCATATTAGCCTAACAAACATGGCTTGGATTCAGTCACTCATCCATCATTGGCGGGGAGGGGGGCGGATACCTGACCCAGGAAATCTGGGGGCGGTTCTGAGTCTGCATTATGTATTGAGGAGTGGGCAAAGAAATGTCCCAATCTCCAGTGCCTACATGGACCAGCCAGATACCATGAATGAATGAATGTACTGGTTCGATTATGCCTAAGACACCACAAGCCCCTGTATCCCCGCTAACGTGGGTTGTCCCAGCAACATATTGTCATATATCCAAGTGGACTGGACATTTAGCAGGTCCTTTTAGTTTTTTTTTTTTCCAAGAAAATTCTCAAACAGGGGTTTTATGTGAAATCTCCTGATTTTTCCATGCTTTCCATATGCTTCAATAAAATGCAACACCAGGTGATCCGTTCTGCATGAACCCAAAACTACGCCACACACTGCAGGTGGGAAGCCCAAATCCAGCCCACAGTGTCCCGAAGCCCTTGCTTTCCCTTCTCCAGCAATGCTGGCTCCCAGTGGATGAAGGAACTGTTTCTGCCCCCTCCTCCCATGATGAGGGCTGGGCCCCAGCTCACCTGCAGACTGGAGCTGGCTTTCCCAGGGCTGGAGAAAGAACAGCAGCAGGGGCAGCAGCCAGCAAAGAAAGCCTCTCATGGTGCTTGTAGGATGAAGACACCAAGTGTCACAGCCTGAAGGTAATAAAGCAACAGTTTCCACCTCGCTCTTATTCCGGGGGTGGGGGGGGGGGTGTACTTTGTTTCCGTGCAGTGCATGTTAAAAATGTCTTGCAGGCATGGTTGAACACTCAGGAGGCAAAGGCAGGCAGATCTCTGTGAGTTCGAGGCCAGCCTGGTCTACATAGCCAGTTCCAGGCCAGCCAGGGCTACATAGCGAGACCCTGCCTCGAAACAAAAGTCATATAATCATTTTTTTAATGTCACCACTCTGGGATTGATGAAATTCACAGAAGAGTCTTAGTAGAAAATGACATTTTGCAGAACTACAGGACACCAAGTAAATAAAGAGTAGACAAAAGCATATACAATTCAAAAGGGGATAAACAAACGCCTTTATAAAAAGATGTTTTACATGGACTTTTTTGTTGTGTGTGCGTGCACACACTACGACACACTCATGTGGAGGTCAAAGGGCAGTGCACTGAAGTCGGCTCTCTCCTTCCGTTGTGCAGGTCCCAGGATTGGGTGGTACTGAACTCCGGTGGTCAGTCTTGACAGCAAGCATCTTTACCCATTGAGCAACCCTGCTTGTCCCCAAAAGAAGCCTTTTCTAAACACCAACCAGGTACAGCATTAAATGCGCTCATTCCATGTGGCATTAACTCTCTCCCCAGTTCTGACACTCACGGCTGTTGCTGGCCTGGTTGTACCTATTCAGAAATAGAGGCTTAAAGAAATTAAATCCTGCTGGCCAACCTCGCATAGCAAGCAGGAAAGTGGCCACACCGTGATCTAATCCTGTCTGTCTGGCCTGTGAGTCAGCCAAGGTGGTACTCTCTTCTTCTGCAGAGAAAAGCCATTCCCCACCTCCTCTCCCACCCCCTGAGAAGAGCAGCCCTTTGGGTTCTAGGGTCTTGTGGCAAGCCAGTGAGTGGGCCATGAGCAAGAACCACCTTAGCGGCTTTGTTACCTGCCTGCTCTTAGGAGAGGCCGCCAGGGGGCGCCTTCCGGGTCTGGCTTCTACAGCCGTGGGAAGCCCGCATCTGCCCAGCAGGTGTCCCTGCCCAAAGCAAACAGGCGGCTGGGGAGCCCCGGGACCTTGAAGATAAGGCTTGGATGAAATATATCCAGTGCGAGGGTTGGGGGCAGAGGTGTGGAGGGTACCGAAGACAGTGGTACTAGACGTGCCCAGAGGGCAGCGAGAGAGAGGCTGGGGCCTCGACCAGCGGCCATGGACCCCATGGGGACAACAGGTGAGCTTTCACCCTCCTGCGCGAGGTCCCCTGAGAATGACGAAGGACATGCACACACACACACACACACACACACACACACACACACACACACACACACTGTACGAATGGAAAATTTGGGGCCCAATAAGGCTGCCAGCTGGGCTCCAGGCACAGAACTAAACCTAGGCTCCTCTCTCTTCCTCCAGAGCCGCCTGGTTCCCTGGCACCTAGGAGTCACTAAGCCTTTCTTCCGTTCCCTACCCCACCCCCACACGGCACTCTGAGCCTGCTCTATCCATTTTTCTGTCGCTGGTTCTTGGCAGAGCAGGCCAGCGCCCCCTAACCCACCGCCGCCCCGCCCCCCACTTCCTTGAATGGGCCCATTCTGAGCAAGGCCGGTGTGTGTCTCTGGCTCCATACTGCCTTCCCATCCGGGATTCTTCTCCCTTCTGGATTTCCAGGCAGGGTAGGAGAACAAAAATCCCTCTGGCAGGGCCTGTCGTGGTAGGGTGACTGAGCTAGCAAGATGTGCCAGCCGCTTGCTGGTGGAGGTAGAAGGTAGGGGGTGCCTTTTCTAGAGTGGGCCATATAGCATTGGGGTTGCCATCTGAGTAAAAGTCCAGGGGACCTTTGAGACGCAGTGTTGGCTCTTGACTATGGTCCCTCTTATCCTGCTCTTGGCCTAAGTCAACACGCACTTGTTAAAACCTCACCTGCACCCCAGGAATCTTAGAAAGTCAAAGTAGCCATCGTCTCAACTTCAACTTTCCAAACCTGCTGTTCCCCTAGAGGGAAGTCGTCCAGGGAGGGCAGAGGGAGTCATCACTCGAGGACTTACTTTGAAGTGGTGGCCCCCACCACTGGACTGACACTGGACCCCAGTTCTCCTAGATCTAAAGAGTCAATCCTTACACTGAAGAGGAAGTTTCTCCGATGCCCCTAGGGTAGGGAACGTGAATTCCCAAGGAAGGGGGAGGTCTATGGGGTCAAGAGCTGACCAGGAATGGACACTTTGGAAAGGTGCCAGAACCTAGAGGGAGGAGATTAGAGAAGGGGGGCCTGTGTGTAGTCGGCCTTGCTGGATGGGCATCGGAAAAGGCACTACTGCAGGTTAGATGTGGGCACGTAGGCAGTTAAGCACTGTCCCCCTACGGGCTTTTCCGCCGGCTTCCCTGCAGACCCCTCGGTGCCTCCGGGCCCTTTGACTCACCTGAGCCTGCGGGACAGCTCAGAGGCGCGGCTACAGAGCGACGGGCCAAGCCTCCTGGGGAGTTGGACCAGGTAACGGCGTGGGCAGCTTGCCCTTGGTGGGGACTGCCAGACAGCTAGAGCGAGGCGAGGCCGCAGCTGCATTTAACCTGGGGCGGGCGGGTGGGGAGGGGGAGCGCGGGCTGCGACCCCTCCCACTGGCAGGGAGCGATCTCCCCTTTCCTCTGAGCTCCCGGGCCGGGAAAGAGCGGCGCCCCCTTGTCCTGCTACTCTCGGAGCTGCAGGCGCGAGCTGCGGGCCGGAATTCGGCTACAGCTGGAGTCGGGTGGCGACACTCCCGGCAGCCGGAATGCTCTGGAATCCTACACGAGACACTTCCCAGAGGAGAGCCCCAAGAGGCGGAGCGGTCCTGGCAGCCGCCTTGGCCTGGCTGGGCTTCGGAGGACGCGCCCGGTTCTTGCCCTCCGCTGTCCCTTCCAGGAGTGATGAAAGGCCGGGATTTGGCCCTTCTAAGAGCGTAAAAGGACTCAAAAGGACAGCCTCGGAGTTCTTAGCTCTCTCCAGGGCCCAACTTGCTAATTTCCCAAATATCTCCCACCGAGCTCCGTTTAGTTGTGTAAACTCTGTGAAAACCCATCCTTACCTGCTAAACTCTCAGACTGACAAGCAACAGACCCCAGAGAGCTGAAGTAGCTCACTCTGCAAGGCCAATGTCCTAATTCCCTGTATTCAAAGAAGGGAGAATCCCCGTAGCAACAAGCCAGGGTGTTGTTTGGGCATTAGAAAGGCTCAGATCCATCCCCATCCTGCTAACGAGGCTTGGGACCTCATTCACATTTACACTGGTCTGTTTGCTGGAGTTGAGATTGTGCCCTGGACCTGGAGCCGGCAAAGTCTGTTTCCTCTTGTGTATTCTCCTGGGGTGAAGGCTTAATTACCATTCCCACAAAGCCCACCTCCATCTGAAGACCAAATGTAGGGCTTTTAAAGGCAGCCAGGAAGCCACCCACGCAGTGCAGCACCTGGGTGATCCTGGCCGGCTCTGTACAGGCTTCAGGGAGCACAACTATTTAGCCCATGACCCAAGTCCTCCCCTTTGCCTAACATTTCTTCCCCAGAGCCCTTGGGGAATGTTAATCAACCCCAGTCTTCCACTTCAGCTTTGTGCAGATTCAACCCCTGACTCTCCTTCCTGTGGCTAGTTGGCCCATTACCATTCCTAGGTCACCCCCAGAGCATGCCACCATCCTGAGGGAAGGTGTGCGGACATGCCTGCAGCAAAGATGTGAGCAGACTGTGTGGATCCTGCATGCCAAGGTGGCTCAGAAATCCTATGGAAATGAGAAGCGGTAGGTGACGCCACATCCACTCCCAGGTCTCCGCAGCCTTCAGTCCTATGCACCCTTCCAAACCTCCCACCACTTAGCTGCTTTTACATCTTGAAGGCCTCAAGGCTGACACCTCAGCTATCGGCCAACCAGGGTTCTGCTCCTCAGCCGACAATAGCCACCCGCTACAGCAGAACTTCACAGGGACTCTCAGATCCCATAGCCCCACTCATTATCCATTCATTCAGTTCCTTACTAACTGTCACGCACCAGGCCCGTGGTCACTGCGGGGCACGAAGCATCCAGCTGCACAAGGTTGATACCCAGCATCTTCACTGAGTGTGGAGGAGGCAGTTACTCCCCACAAATCAGCAAACAAGAAACTTCAGATCGTGAGGAGAGCTACAAGCAAAACAGAGCAGGGTCACCTAGTAGAAACCAAAGGGGGATAGCTTAGCTTGAAGGGTCAAGGAGGTCAAGGGGCTCTTTAGGAAGTGACATCATCGGAACTGAGGTACCAATACTGAAACAGAGCCAGACATGGAAAAATCTCCAGGAAGCATTCCAACTAGTCCTGTAAGAGGATA